>PRKT01000017.1:778220-800513 GCA_003671525.1 Saccostrea glomerata | reverse complement strand
CTCTATACCCTCTTCAGCCTATACCATACTGGGGAAATAACCTCACCCTTTAGTCAAATAGCAGGGGATGGGTGTTTTGACTGTCATACCATTGGCAGTAGCTTTTGATTCATTCATGTTCAGCCCATTGATAAGAGAGGTCATCACTCTTAGTTATCTGCCAACTCTTTGATGTTTTTTGTTTGTATAGTTACATGTACTAAAGGATGAATGAGAAAATGTAGATGTCACTATGGACAAGAAGTCATTACCCTGGTTGTTTGGTTGACTGTTTGATTGTTAGCTTTTACCTGCACTTTCTAAAAGAGGGTTTGGGTACTGTTAAAAATCGCATATTTTTAAGGGGCCAAATTTCTGTGTTTTAAGGAATAAAGTGGTGTGTGGGGATTTGATTTCACGGTGGAAGAAATGTGAAGTGATTCACTTAAATTTTCTTGGAGGAGACAAATTTATGGGTCTCTTTGTACCTTGAAAACAACAAAATTATCCTATATACAAAAAGTATTTGCAAGGCATATTTTTGTTATTCCAGTCCATCTGTCCCATTGTCACAATTTCTTCTTCCTGTTATTCATCTTACAATTTAAGCAGTGACCAATTCAACCAAGTTTTAGAATATGTAAATTTGCAAATTTAATAATCTGATACTTATGTACAGGAACATTTAGATGACATTTTGGATTATTTGTAAAATGTTGTAATAAAAGGGTGAATAGGGGCATCTAGATAGGATATCATTAGTGATTACTTGTACTAAATGGAAAATTTTAAGAACATAAAGATTTCACTATTGATTGTTTATTTGCAGTTACTATAGGATGTACAGGAACATCTAGATATCACTATTGATTGTTTGTTTGCAGTTACTAGAAGATGTACAAGAACATCTAGATATCACTATTGATTGTTTGTTTGTAGTAACTAGAAGATGTACAAAAACATCGAGATTTCACTATTGATTGTTTGTTTGTAGTTACTTAAGGATGGACAAGAACATCTAGATATCACTTTTGATTGTTTATTTGCAGTTACTTTAGGATGAGTAGGAACATCTTGATATCACTATTGGTTTTTTGTTTGTAGTTACCAAAAGATGTTCAGTAACATCTAGATATCACTGTTGATTGTTTGTTTGTAGTTACTAAAGAATGTACAAAAACATATAGATATCACTATGATTGTTTGTTTGTAGTTACTTTAGGATGATTAGGAACATCTTTTTATATCACTATTGGTTTTTGTTTGTAGTTACTACAGGATGTACAGGAACATCTAGATATCACTATTGATTGTTTGTTTGTAGTTACTAGAAGATGTACAAGAACATCTAGATATCACTATTGTTTGTTTGTTTGTAGTTACTTGAGGTTGTACAAGAACATCTAGATATCACTATTGTTTGTTTGTTTGTAGTTACTTGAGAATGGACAAGAACATCTAGGTATCACTATTGATTGTTTGTTGTAACTAGAGGATGTACAAGAGAATCTAGATATTACTATTGTTTGTTTGTTTGTAGTTACTTGAGGTTGTACAAGAACATCTAGATATCACTATTGTTTGTTTGTTTGTTTGTAGTTACTTGAGGTTGTACAAGAACATCTAGATATCACTATTGTTTGTTTGTTGTAACTAGAGGATGTACAAGAGAATCTAGATATCACTATTGTTTGTTTGTTTGTAGTTACTTGAGGTTGTACAAGAACATCTAGATATCACTATTGTTTGTTTGTTTGTAGTTACTTGAGGTTGTACAAGAACATCTAGATATCAATTTTGATTGTTTGTTGTAACTAGAGGATGTACAAGAACATCTAGGTATCACTTTTGATTGTTTGTTGTAACTAGAGGATGTACAAGAACATCTAGATATTACTATTGTTTGTTTGTAGTTACTTGAGGTTGTACAAGAACATCTAGATATCACTATTGTTTGTTTGTTTGTTTGTAGTTACTTGAGGTTGTACAAGAACATCTAGATATCACTATTGTTTGTTTGTTTGTAGTTACTTGAGGTTGTACAAGAACATCTAGATATCACTTTTGATTGTTTGTTGTAACTAGAGGATGTACAAGAACATCTAGATATCACTATTGATTGTTTGTTGTAACTACAGGATGTACAAGAACATCTAGATATCACTATTGATTGTTTGTTTGTAGTTACTTGAGGATGTACAAGAGAATCTAAATACCACTATTGTTTGTTTGTTTGTAGTTACTTGAGGTTGTACTAATGATTGTTTGTTTGTAGTTACAAGAGAATATACAAGAACATGTAGATATCACTATTGATTTATTTGTTTTAGTTTCTAGAGGATGTACAAGAGAATCTAGATATCACTATTGATTGTTTGTTTGTAGTTACTTGAGGATGTACAAGAACATCTAGATATCACTATTGACAAGGTGGATCCAAGCATGAAAGTTCCTGTCAACGAGTTTGATGGCAAAGTGACCTACGGTCAAAAACGCAAGAATACTGGTTAGTGGGGTTTTTTATTTTGAATTGTTTGCAGTTTTTAAATATGAAATTGCATTTGAGTCTTTCAAAAGGAAGTGTTTTAAAATTCTACTTCAATATTACAAATCTGATCAAAAAGTGTATGCCAGAAAAATAAACTGAAGTACAATGAATTTCTACACATTTTATGATGAGACAGCTTAAGCTCAAATACCAAATAATTTTACCTTATATAGTCTTTTAGAGCAAAAAAAAAAATGAAAAGAAACTTTTTATCCATTAGACTTATTATTCACTCATGGTGTATGACAAAATTGTTCTGTAAAAATGCAATTTCTTAATCATTTACAAAAAAAAATTACTCTGTAATATTATGATAAAATGGGGGAAAAGCAATGTGAATGTTCTTGTCTCATGGTATTATGTTACCACAAACTAAAAAAAAATCATGGCTTTCATTGTATCCAATATTGAATCTTGAAATTAATCATTTAACTTCAGTCTGAACTTCATGCTGATAGATTGGAAAGAGGAACTGTGTTTATGACAGCTGGACATTTGATTCCTCTATTCAGTGTTCATTTACATTCAATTCTCTATGGTCATATACTTCAGACTTCAATAATTTAATCAACAGAAAATTTACTCAACAGTTGAACTAGGTGCTATATGTATCAGCAGTTTTCTATATGGTAAATGTAAATCCAGACAAAAGTCTCTGGTAGATGTTTTATGTATAAACACCCATTGAATACTCGCTGGTCATCTGAAGAAAATTCAATATAATTTTTGAAAAAGCTATTGTCATGCATGTGACCTTTTCATTGCAGTTGTGTAAGATAGAAAAAAATGTACTTGCTAGGTAATCTTTATTTATGTGTGAAATCAAATCAATAATAAGGATTTAATATTTCAAAAAATAAAATCATGAGAAAAAAAACTGAATTTAGCATCAACACTCACATATTGTGTACTTTGAATACCCTATTGTTTTTCCATGATAAATGCAAAAATAAAAAACAAAAAAAAAACTTAATATTACATATTCATATATTTAAGTATAACTTTTTATCAATGTCTTTTCTCATTTAATACTTGACTTCTTTGAAAGATTTTTTTATAGTCATTATGATCATCAAGTTTCTGTGAAAATACATCATGTCATTTAGTGCTAGACTGAGATATTTTGATTATGTACCCATTGATCTTTAAAAGCTAAAATGCTGATTCATACAAGATAAAATTTATCACTGGCTAAGCTTGATATTTTATAAGTATAAACTTGACCATAAACTCATTTTTTTACAACTGCTTTTAAATCAATTTCTTGTTAATTAATAAAGTATCAAACAGCATTCTAAATGAGACAGCAGTTTAATCTATGAAATTGACTGAAGGAACTTGGATATCACAAGACAAAATTTAAAATACATTGCACTCTGGTTATATGGGTTTTACTGCAAAGGTCTAATAAGGGATGAACAGGAAATGTATTTTTATTATCCTCAAATTCCTGATTTTATCAGATGTAGAGGTGAACTGTACTCCCCAGATTAAACCAAAGGGACATTATTATTGTGCAACAAAAATGCATTGCCCTTCTGAAAAAGTACAATTTCACTGTTTATCATTCTTTTATGAATTTTAATATTTTATTAAGGGTTATAGTGCCTGTCAAAGAACTATATGCGGTATTAACCAACATTTGCCCCCCAAAATCAAACTTTGATGGAGTAATATTTAATTAAGTCCTTAAACAGGGGAGTATATGCTGACTTCAAAGCACTGAATAATTTCATAAGTAATGACGTCATATGTACGTAATGACGTCACAAATATGACGTAAATTTCAGTTTTTTATGAATTTTGCAGAAAAATGTACATATTTCGTCGATATTTTAAATAAAAGTCACCGAGCGCATGTGTGTTCAGGATAAATATTTTGATATAATGTGTAGAATGATAATATCAATGAAATATGTCAATATTGTTCCTGAACACACATGCGCTCTATAAATTTTAAAGCTTAAATTGTTGAAATTTTGTCCATTTTGTCCTCTTTCTGAAAAAGAATAGAAAATCGGACTAGTTTGTGACGTCTTAAAAACAGAAATTGTGAATACACTGCTCTGGAACTATAATATTTTCTGTTAACTTATATTTCTCGTACAATTTATTGAATTCAGCACATTTCAGGAAGTTGTCAAAATTTGACTTTTGTGGGGGCAAACATATGCAATATACCGCATATAGTTCTTTTGACTGCATGATTTGCTTAATTGGTGAACATTGTTATTGGAAAACAAGAAACATTAGAAATACAGCAAAATAGCATTTGATTGATAGGGAATGATGAACCTTAATTAAGGTTCTCTGACCATCTGATGAAGAGAGACTATAACTTGGATAAATGTTTATTAATTCCTTTATAATCTTGTGAAGTTCAAAGGCAATTCATGTCAATTTCGCCCCACAATCTTTGTGATATTAAGGTTAGTTAGCATTTTGATTAAAAAAGAGACTTTTTCAGAAAATTATTTCATATCAGAGTGAAGATTGAGGTACAATGAATCTTAGGAATCAAACCGACATTTAATTTTTATTTGCGCAATTCATTTTAATTGCACAAGTTTTGACCAAAAAATCCAACTTTTGTTTTGAAGGTGGAACTTACATTGGACATGCAGCCT
The DNA here is from genome assembly GCA_003671525.1 of Saccostrea glomerata. Taxonomy (NCBI): domain Eukaryota; kingdom Metazoa; phylum Mollusca; class Bivalvia; order Ostreida; family Ostreidae; genus Saccostrea; species Saccostrea glomerata. Next base: position 795,359 of record PRKT01000017.1, on the reverse strand, counting down.
CCTTAGCACCTGCCGTGAAAGAGCTAGCAGATTTAGAGAAGAGAGCCCAGACTTCATTCATTGACTTAAAGTACAGAAAGTTCGTCCAGCGTTAGCAGACTGTTTCTTTGTGCACTTTATTGCCAATATGTTTTGACATTTATTGCAATCTTTGATGGGAAATCTATAAAAAAAAAAAAATAGTTTAAGTAGCAATTGGGAAAAAAAAAATTGTTGGAATATGCATTTGTTAGCTTTTGTCTGTTTCATGATTTCAGGTCAAATAAAATTGTCTTACAGTCATTTAGTTTATTTTGTTAACTTTTGTCTGTTTCATGATTTCTGGTCAAATAAAGTTGTCTTACAGTCATTTAGTTTATTCCGTTTTCCCAACATGCCAATTATGTTTACATTTAAGGATGGAGATGAAGGTTTGTGGATTAGCATTCCACGGGCTTTGTCAAAATTTGTTAACATCAAGATTTGTAGTCCAAGAAATTCAACTGAATTTATTTAGACTGCATTAAGGAGGGATTCTTCTCATATTTCTTGTTTTTAGAAATTAAAGAAATTCCCATAGATTGAAGAAGACAGTATCACTAAGTGATGAGTAAGATTAAATTTGACCGTTTTATTGAAGGCAAGGTCAGATCAAGGTCATTATCTTTTCACTTGACTGTGGCATTAAGAATAAAATAATACTGTTGCCAAACATGCTAAGCTGAAATTTATAATTATTTCCTAAAAAAAAAACACAGAGTCTGACATATCTGTTTCATATTTAGATATTTTATATGAAAAAGATGTTAATGGTAATCCAACAACCAAGCTCTATAATAAACATGATGACTTTATCTTTTCAATAGTCAACTTCCCTTACTTATGCAGCAATATACACTGTACCTTCATCGCCTGTATATGGAGTTTTTATGTCTCAGTTGATTTGATACACAAAAGCATGCTCTACGAATGAATATTTCTAGAACAAGGTAAATTATTGACAAACAAGTTGATGAAGCAAGAATTTCAGCTGTCTCGTTTAATTATCAGCAGATACAATTTATCACTGGGTCAAATACTGACTGACGTTTTTCATACTAAATGTTAGTCCATTATTTATACACTGAATTGACGACGGATTTTTCCGAGCATGACAAGGATCGAACACACGACGGGTGTGACTGATCGGCAGCGGATGCTCACTCCTCCATTCCACCTAATCCCAACCCTGATGTTAAAATGGACTTTGATCTTGAGTGCTGTTTGTTATCTCCATATGTTTCATTCTGTAAATTTGTAGTATATAATGGTTAATTTATATGCTTTAATAAATTTTTCTTATTTTTACATTTTGTTAAATAGTCATATAAAGATACAAAATGATACAAAAAGATTTGATCGTTTACTAAGAGAGAAAAACATTTTTTTCTCAAATCTGTAGATTGCATTGGAAGAATTTAAAAGCTAAAATAATTTTAGTTTGTTTTGAAAATCAGTCGGCTCCTTGAATTAAGATGTTTTACCCAAAAAGATGTTTTCTAAGAAACATTCCCATGTTGTGTTAATTGGTTAATATAAAGACATGTAGCTCAATCATACATACATCCAAACGACAAGAAAACGAACATTTCATTCGAAATTCAATACCCTTAGCCTCTCAATTCCAAATATATATTTTTCTGCTTACGCATTATTAGATAATCTTTAAAGACAGTGAAACAGCTGCTGTTGAAAACGTTCACTACTACATCCAGGAAAAGCGACTGTATTTGCCAGTATCAACTTGGGTCAACGAACGATAACCCACTGCTTCTGTGTTTAGATAATAATCAGTTATATCACCCATATACTGCCAACTGCCTCTGCTAATTGATATAGGGCATATTTTGTTTCCTTGAAGCTTGCATAGACCCGAGGACAATAGAAATATTACAATTTCAAAATTGACAACATTACCCTAATTTTACTATACTGCAACCAAAATTTGGGGAGGGGTTGTGAAAGTTGTTAGCGGAAAAAAGAGAAGGTCAGCCCCCCCCCCCCCCCCCCCCCCCCCTACCCCCCTTATTGTGAGTGGCGTTGCATTCAAACAGGCGTATGATGAATCGGAACTATGGGTAGTACCATTTATAAGCAGTGACTAATAAGCCGTTGACAGAAAGTAGATGGCTGCCATAATAGTATATGGAAATCTATATTCCCCTTACATCGCCCTGTTTCATTCCTTGCAGGGATCAAATCAAACAAGCACAAATATAGAACCATAACATTTTGGAATATCCATAGTTACTTTTTCTACGTAGTTTTTGTCCCAGTTCGTCCGTAAGTCCGCAAAAACTTGAACTTGCACATGTATGTGCATTCCTTGTGACAAGACCTTTTTTCGGGTACCACGATTTGACCTCTTGATTTTGACCTTGGAGTCTGACACACTTTTTTTTTTTCAAAATACTAGCATTTAAAACTTTTTTGGAGTATATATGATAAGAGCCAATTTTGGCCCCCTAAAAATCAACATTTTAGAATGACATTTTAGATATGTTTAATTGATATTTATTTTGTAGAAGAGATTATATTAGAAATATTTCGAAAATATTTTTCACATTTATATGCACTCACCAGCTCTAAATGACATTAGAAATAATGCTATTTTTGCTATCTAAGCCAAAAATATGCCTTTTTCTTGATGTTTTTTTCTTATGGGAAACATAGAGCGCAGTGTAGAACATGCATAATTTTTCTGTCACTAATTAGTATTGGATAGATACATCTTTGGTAAAAATATAAAAGCTTGTTCAAGGCCGCGCTCTATATTTTCTGAAAGAAAAACTGCTTGAAAATAAGCATTTTTATACAAAATATGCTAAAATGGCGGGAAAACGTGATTTTTATGATGTCATATTTCTAAAATAACGGCATTTTGATCAAAATGAAAATGACCAATAAAGGTCGCATATATAGCTGTACAAATTAAAGCTTTATATAAAGTAAAATTAAAATATTTATTTTAAGGGGCCAATTGAGACACTTACCATATATCGCTCTTTGGCTATGACTTTTGAATACTAGAATCTGGTGCTTTCGATAAGTTGTACCCCCCCCCCCCCCCCAATATATTTATTTTTTAAAATAACCGGTTAAAATTAGTGGTAGTACTGTATAGTAATGATCCCAAAACAATAACAGCATAATTGATACAAATGTATAAGAACATTCATCTTAATTCCCCCAAAAAATCTAGATAAACTTGAGCAAAGCGATCATTAATTGTTAATATTTGACATGGTATATTTACAAGAGGTGTTTTATTTTTCCCATTTTGCATTTCTTTTTATGCGCCTGGATCGATAGATCCAAGGCTTATAGTGTTTTTGTCCTGTCTGTTTATCTGTTTGTCTGTTTGTCTGTCTGTCTGTTGTCAACTTTAACCTTCACCATAACTTTTGAACCATGAGAGATAGAGACTTCATATTAGGTATGTATACTTTACTAGAAAAGTTCTTTCAAATGACATCGAGGTCATGACATTATGACCTTGACTGTGACCTTTATGCTAAAATTAGCTTTTTCGAACTTTTGCCATAACTATGGAACCATGAAAGATAAAGACTTCATAATCGGTATGCTTACAATTGACACCAAGGTCATTGACCTTGAGACCTTGACTGTGACCTATAAGCTAAAAATAGTTTTTCAGAAATTTTGCCATACCTTTTGAACCATGAGAGATCGAGACCTCATATTTGGTATGCATGCAACATTTTTTAAGCTCTTTCAAATGACACCAAGGCCAATGACCTTTAGACCTTGACTGTGACCTATATGCTAAAAATAGTTTTTCGCAACTTTGTTGCCACCGGGCGCATAGTGCTTCACAAACATCTTGTTTTTTCATTCTAATATCGAAATACATTTTTTGTGTTATTAATATATCATGGATTAAAAAATATCTTTCCGAAACAAGTGCCTGTGGACACACCTTATGAATATACCATAAAAGCTAGAAATTACAGAATGAAGTAAAAATTGCACATTTTTGCGGAACAATTGTGTCTCATTACATGCAACGGTATTTTTGTATGTCAAGTCCTCATATTGAAAAGATTTTTCTCGCTTACACTCAGGTTTAAAGAACGTCGTATTCGAGTTTAAGTCGCCTGGACACACCATTGCTTACAAAGTCAATACCAATTTATGAAAAATTTAAACTTACGATTTGTGGTTTATTCTACAGTTACTAGTCCACTAACTTTTTGATAACCCCTGTTAACTTGTGCATTATTGGGAAGAGTTTTTTTTTTTAATAAAAATAAGTAACGTCAGATGCCCGTGACAAACACAGACGCAGACATTATAATTGCCTTATGGGTCAATCTTTGTTGTTTTTTCATGCAAATTGAAATGAGATCAGGATAAGGGTTAAGGCCAGGGTTAGGTTAAAGGCCAGGGTTAGGGCTAGGGTTAGGGTTAAGGCCAGGGTTAGGGTTAAGGCCAAGGTTACGGTTAAGGCTAGGGTTAGGGTTAAGGCTAAGGTTAGGGCTAGGGTTAAAGCTACAGTTAGGGTTAAGGCTAGGGTTAGGGTTAAGGCTAGTGTTTGCGTTAAGGCTAGGGTTTGGGTCAAGGCTAGGGTTAGGGTTAAGGGTAGGGTTTGGGTTAAGGCTAGGGTTAGGGTTAAGGCCAAGGTTACGGTTAAGGCTAGGGTTAGGGTTAAGGCTAAGGTTAGGGCTAGGGTTAAAGCTACAGTTAGGGTTAAGGCTAGGGTTAGGGTTAAGGCTAGTGTTTGCGTTAAGGCTAGGGTTTGGGTCAAGGCTAGGGTTAGGGTTAAGGGTAGGGTTTGGGTTAAGGCTAGGGTTAGGGTTAAGGCCAAGGTTACGGTTAAGGCTAGGGTTAGGGTTAAGGCTAAGGTTAGGGCTAGGGTTAAAGCTACAGTTAGGGTTAAGGCTAGGGTTAGGGTTAAGGCTAGGGTTAGGGTTAAGGCTAGGGTTTGGGTTAAGGCTAGGGTTTGGGTCAAGGCTAGGGTTAGGGTTAAGGTTAGGGTTAGGGCTAGGGTTAGGGTTAAAGCTACAGTTAGGGTTAAGGCTAGGGTTAGGGTTAAGGCTAGGGTTTTGGTCAAGGCTAGGGTTTGGGTTAAGGCTAGGGTTTGGGTCAAGGCTAGGGTTAGGGTTAAGGCTAGGGTTTGTGTTAAGGCTAGGAATAGGGTTAAGGTTAGGCTTTTGGTTAAGGCTAGGGTTTGGGTTATGGCTAGGGTTAGGGTTAAGGCGTGAGTTGGGGTTGTGGCTAGGTTTACGGTAAATGCTTTGGTTAGGGTTAGGGTTAAGGCAAAGGTTAAGGCTAAGGTTAGGGTTAAGGCTAGAGTTAGGGTTAGGGTTAAGGCTAGAGTAAGCGTTAACGCTAGGGTTAAGGCTTCGATTAGAGTTATGGCTAGGATTAGGGTTATTGCTAGGGTTAGGGTTTTGACTATGATTAGGGTTAGGGTGAAGGCTAGGGTTAAGGTTAGTGTGAGGACCAGGGTTAAGGTTAAGGCTAGGGGTTAGGTAAGGGTGAAGGTCAGGGTTAGGGTTAGGGTTAAGGTTAGAGTTAGGGCTAGGGTTAGGGTGCTTTCTTTGAATTTTAATAGCACTTCTTTGCTTTGTCGAGTCTTTTGATTGTGTAAAAAATTATAACTAAATTCGTTGTTCTATAGAAATTTTGAGATAAAGAAAAGAAGATATTTTCATACGCCTTGTCCCGCACAAAATATACTAGTAGACCCTGCTAGTTTCCAAACTCAGTTTACCATTTCTATTTAAAGTAACAATCGTGATTAGGGGAAAAATATGGTCTTTTAGATATGTTACCCCTAAATATATGAGACATTTAAGCAGATATTCTTTGAATATTTCATCTAGTCAGAAACCTGAGAAGAATCCTACCTAAATGTAAAACTCTTAGCCATGTTTGTTCTGTCAAGGTCAAAGTTTTGGGAAATGTTAAAAGACTTGCATTGGTGTAACTCAGTTTTAAGGAAAGAAAATTTAATTCCTATGCTTGGTAGAGAAGTCCAGGATCAAAGTTTGGAAATGTCAAAAATCCCTCAATGCTTAGAGTAGAGGTGAACGTCCAAAATCTGTCTATTCTGTGAGAGAAAGAACTGTTTGAGGCTCGAAGGGCCGGGGATGCATTTTCTCTCAAGGAATTGACAGTTTGGGGAATTTATCCTACTTAAAACATTTTCTCTCTTGCTAGCTTAATAAACTGTTCCAGGTGATGGTTATGTTAGACTGGCTTGCCTGTCTGATCCTCGATATACAGACGATTCGTACGAATGAGACAGAAACTGTCAGTCTAATGGTTATGTATTTGCTATGATTACGTAACACACACACATGTAAAGCTTCAACGAGGGAAGATGTCCTCATCGCCATCGGATGGAGAAAGTGATATTTATATATTTCTCCAAAATACAGGCCAAGGGGTGGTAAATACTCAAAATTAAGTAGGCACAAGCAGAAACCTGACTTACAGACAGACTTTCACGAAACGGGGACATAAAAAGGCACAAGATGTGACTTGCTGATCACATATAATGGAAAACTTTAAAAACTTTTTACCTATCTTCTCGTTCTCGATGATCGAGGTAGGGTAATCAACTGTAGTTTTTCGAAAGAAATATATAAAAACAAATAAGATCTGTTTTCTAAAATCAAAAGTCCAGAATTTTGTTTTATATTCTTTTTTTTTCAAATTGCGCTAAGTGTCTCCATTGTAGACTCAAATGTTGACATGTACATTTTAACGCGCCGTCACGATGTCTGCACAGAATTGCATGTAGATATATAAGTGCATTAGCCACACATTTTCATAAATAAGATCCAAATGAGATTCCAAGCTGATATATTTTAGAAAGGTTGATGATTTCCAATATATTTAATTTATTTAAAAGAGGGTTGTTCGAAAAGTTCGTAGACTTCTGTCATATTTTTTTTTATTTGACGTCATATCTTATCCAAATTTGGTAGAAATATTCTAACAATAAATCCAAATGATTTGTATTATTATTATTTTTTAAATATCAAGATTTATTCAAAACTTATTCAGATTTTAAAATTGTAAAAATCGGATCGCGGAGCAGGTCAAAAGTTGGTAAAGTTACAAACAATATACATGTAGTAAATAATCCCTGTAGTCATATTCTCTGTAAAATGGGTCAAAGACGAAAAACAACCTAGAAATTCAAATTAAGAATTGTAACATCGATTCGTATTCCATATTATGGTTTAATATTTTGCTTTGTTGAAAAGAAATGAACTTGAGAAGATAGGTAATCCTCATTGAAAAGTAGAAAAACTGACGTTTTAGAACGTCACGGAGCAGCAGATAACGAAGCAATTTTGGTTTTACTCAGGACAAATCCCGAATAAACTAAAAAGTGTTGAAAGAATCAAACTAATAGGCCACAATTAAGTGAGTTGCGCATGTGTGTACAAATAGCACAGACAGTATTTGAGTGACAGAAACGCTGTATCGGATGAGGACAATCTTTGAAGAAACGGGTTTAACTGTAAAAACTTTAAAGCTTCAGAGTTGCTTGAAAGCAGAGTTAAGTAAGAAAAGAAATTAAAATCCTAACAAAGGGAATTTTACAACAATAGCAATTCTTAAAAAATAAATCAAGTATTAGAAAAGGGATTTAATGAGTTGTCATTGGATTATACTGTGTGAAATGTAAAGAGAAAGTATTTTTAGCTGACCTGAGCTGAAAGCTCAAAATAAGCTTTTCTGATCACCCGATGTCCGTCGTCCGTCTGTAAACTTTTTACATTTTCAACTTCTTCTCAAGAACCACTGGACCAATTTTAACCAATTTTGGTACAAAGCATTCTTGAGTAAGGGGGAGTTTAAATTGTAAAAATGAAGGGCCAAGTCCCCTTACAAGGGAAAATAATCAAGAAAAGACAAAATAGGGTGGGGTTATTAAAAAACTTCTTCTTAAGAACCACTGGGCCAGAGAAGCTGAAACTTTTATGAAAGCATCCTGGGGTAGTCTAGATTTTAAATTATTAAAATCATGACCCCCGGGGGTAGGGCGGGTCCACAATAGGGAATCCAGGTTTTACACAGCAGACACTTATGTGGAAGCGTCATGGGGTAGTTAAGTTTCTAAAGTTTTAAAATCATGGCAGGGGAGGGGTATAGAAGACTCTCTCCATCATATGTTGTTTTCTGTCTATTACTTTATCATGTTTATCTGTAGTTATATATATGTTACAGTGAATATGATTATGTCCAAAAGGCCCTGATTTAGTAATTAGATCTATTCTATATCAGTGGCGGAGCCAGGAATCTTATAAGGGGGTGAGGTCGGAAGAGGGGCGCACAGCCACACCAAAAATTAATTTCTAATTTTTTTGTTGTTGTATATTTTGGACAAAAAAATGGGGGGCTTGATCCCCCTCTAAATTCGCCATTGATTTGAGTTGAAACACAGATACACATTCCTGTATTGCCCTATTCTCTTGTGCTATTGAATGATCATTACTCTTTCAATCAGTAAATGCCTATGGCTATTTTACCTATTTGACCAAATTCAGACATTTGATACATGTCATGTGGTTTGAAGAACCAATAGGCTTACTTCAAAATTTTCCCCGCTCTTGGTGAACTGGATATGTTCATCAAAAAGACAGATTTCCTTGAGGAAATCTTTCATTAGTGTATATATGTTAAGCTTACTGTATCTATTATGAAGTCTGCCATTTTAGAACCATCCTGACAAACGTGAAACCTGACAGATTATTGGTTATGTATTTGTATGAATTATATACCAGACATATTCATGCAGCTTTATTGAGTTTTCCTGATCCATAAACAGATTTACACAGTGAAGGAGCAAAAAATCTTGAAAGGGGTGGGGGGAGTTTGGGGTCGGGGTAGGGGCCCACAGCCAAAAATATTTTGGACAAAAAGAAGGGGCCATGCAGGTCCCCCCTAAATCCGTAAGTGAAACAGGTGATTATTGGATAGTCATGTGAAGTATAATGTTTTTTTCAATTGTAAAAGTAATATGAGACAGTTGCATTGAAATGTATATATTATGTAATATCATATATGAATACTGTAATATTAATTTTCAAAATTAATGTTTTTAATATATTCTTTTAGGCAATCAAGGGAAATAACTTGTGAATGAATTAAAAATGAAAGGAGATAGCAAGAACTATCGTCCTTGTAATATGCATATGACCTTGTAAGTTAATTGTTAATTTTTACGCTGTTATCAAGATACAGTGGTATATAGTTTTTGTTCTGTCTGTCCATCTGTCTGTTTATCTGTTTGTCTTTGTCAACAAAAACTAACTTTACCCATATCAATTTTTAAATTGGATGGGGCTATCTGACAGGTATATTTCTTATGACATGACCTTTCTTTGGGTACCACCAAATTTGACCTCTTGAACTTGGCCATAAATTTGACCCACTTTAACAAAAAAAAACAAACTTTCACCATTGTCATATCTTATGAACAATTGGTGCTTGAGCTTTCATACTTCACATATGTATTCATAGTGATTATAGACCTCTCAACAGGTATAAACAAAATTTGACCTTTTGACCGTGACCTTAAAGTTTGGGCCACTTTGTAAAAAAAACTTTAACCTTGGTCAAAACATTTAAACTGTAAATACTACAGCTTTCATATTTCACAGGACCTGTTATTTTCCTTGTGAAAAGACCTATTTGCTCTTGATACCAACAATTTTGACCTTTTGGTCTTGGACTTTGACGTGCATTTGAGAAACTTCAACCTCAGCCTTAAGCTGTCATACATGGGCATCAGTGTTTCATAAAACACATCTTGTTTTTCTTTTAATCTAGAGCAATTTTGATTTGACTCTTTTTATTTTCTTTATGATCTATTTTAGTTGTCAAAGGTGACTGACTTCTTCCAGCATATGAACAAATTTGGGAAGGAACTTACAGGTTCAGTCAAGGTAAGTAAAACCTTAAAATAAATTGAAAAAGGTACAGTTGTGACTTAAGGTATCCGATCCATAACAGGACTTGATTTTCTAACCTTAAATATCCATTCTGTATTAAATACTCTGAAAGTAATTCAAAGCAGTTTAGAGTAGAAAAGGATATTTGACCAGGAGAAATTTTCAAAAATATAATTACTTGAGCTGTAATTAATAAATTAAGAATGCATTGAGGTCTATGGGAACAAGCAAATTTTTAAGAATAAAATTTAGATTCTACATGATTATCAAAAAATGCTATGGTGGAAAGATGCAAATATAATTATTAAAAGTAGAAAAAATGATTAAAAAAAAATTTTCACCAGATAGATTTTTTTTTACAATGAATTTCACTAATTAAAAACAAAAGATGATAACTCTTTAAGGAAGGGTCAAGGTAAAAAATGAGGACACCTTCTGCTCTTACATACTTAGACTAAAACATGAAGATTGTGTCTCCATACACTGAGTATACAGCCAATATATATCTGTTATGCAGTCAGATTCATTGAATCAGGTTATTATGGATCAGATACCTTAATCTAGCTAGTCAGACCAGTATTAATATTCATGTAAGGATAAATGCATGTGCACTTTTAAATTAGTTACATTTTAAGTAATTTACATATTAAATTTAATGGTTAAAAAAGCGATACTTTGAGGGCCTGTTCCCTATTCACATATTAATAAATTCTTATACTTAAAATTCAAGGTTTTTGTATGATTAAAAGCACGTACAGAAGAAGTCAAATTGCCTATAAATTGGGTGTATTTTACTAAAATTGTTGGAAAAAGAGTTATTATGTTTAATTGGGACAGGGTTCTTTTACAAGACCTTGATGTTAAGAATATCAAGCAGCGAAGCCCTGAGTTGGGGCTAGGTTAACATGTGTATTAATTTTTGACTAAATCTTCAATTGGTATAGATATTTCTGACTTTGAACATGAGTTTTGAAAACTTTAACCTTGGATATAACGTTTGAACAGTTAGCACATAGGGCTTTCATATTTCACAGGTTTGTTCTAAGTGACAAGACCTCCTTTTGGATATTAATAATTTTAATCTTTTGACCTTGACCTTTGGAGTTTGACTTGCATCTGAGAAACATCAACCCTCACCATTATGTATTATCAGATTATGTGGGAGCATCAGTTGTTTTACAAACACATCTCATTTATGCTTGATATTGTTTATTCCTATTATAGGGCTATTGTGACCACTATACATCTGAATCCATCCATATCAACACTGCAATATTAAATGAAGAATGGAGTCATAATTATGCGTGTGTTATATTCTTCGAATAAGACCACTACTTCATTTGGCGCTCTAGTTGGTTGCTGATGATGGTTGGTGCCTTAACACAGGATAAAGTAGTTAGCTGATGAAATGATGGTCAACCTCTACCTTCCTCATTGTGAGAACTACAATATGTTTTAATTGTCAACAGTGAGAGTTTTGTGCTGGCTGGCTTTAGCCTAAGTGACAGTAGTGATCAACACTGTGAACTGTGATTTTATATTGTGACTTCTGTGAGACTCTGTGGTGATTCAATCGGAATTATTCCACCAGCGATTGGTAAGAATTTTAAGTCTACCATACAGCACTTGTTTACCTAACCAGTATATAGTTAAGAATTTCGTTTATACCCCCTGCTTGAAAAGTGGGAGGGTATATATAGCTATAGCGATTGTGATGTCTGTTTTTTACGTTTGTCTGTCTGTCTGTTTTGTATTATTATCTACTCTATATAGACATACATTAAAACTCGTTTAGTACAAACACAGATATAGCGAAGTTATTTTGGATCCCCAGTTAAATAAATTTCATGAATTCAATCCATATACATAACAAATTACAGATATAGTGAAGTAATTTCATAGGTCGCAGTGACTTTGTTATAACCGAGTTTTACTGTACATGTAAATTGAAAACAAAACATTTGTGCCCTAGCTGTCCTTATTGTCTTGGTAATTGATAGTTTTAAATTTCAGATTCTTATACTAACACCTTTGCACTGCACTGCATGATACATATGAATATTATTTGACAACTGCTGACTGGACTGATTACAGATGGTGACAGAGCTTAACTGGTAGCTGTGGGAGAATGCACAGAATAGGTACAGGTAATCCGCCCCACCCCCTTGCCCTTCTTAGTCTAATGTACATTCACATGTATATGATAGGTATTAATATATATGTTTATATGTTGATCAAGTGAAATAAAGTAGGTGTGTGACAACAGTTAGGGTAGCTATAGGTTACATGTCTCAGTCTGTCTGTCTGTCTGTATGAAGAAGCTTATATTTGCAGTGAATATCAAAGTACATGTACACTGAAATTTTTGGTACTGAGTAGAGAATATCTCCCTTATACATGTACCTGTTCACTATATACATGCAGAGAGTAGATTTGAATAAGACTGCCCATATTTCATTATATTTAATTTTCATTTAACTTATTGTATTTAATTTTATTGTGTTTATTATTAGCTCACCTGAGCCGAAGGCTCAAGTGAGCTTTTCTGATCAAAATTTGTCCGTTGTCTGTCGTCGTAAACTTTTCACATTTTCATCTTCTCCTCAAGAACCACTTGGCCAATTTCAACTAAACTTGCTACAAAGTATCCTTGGGTGAAGGGAATTCAAGTTTGTTCAAATGAAGGGCCAAGCGCTCCTCCAAAGGGAGATAATTATGAAATAATGAAAAATTAATGTCATCTTTTAGAAATCTTCTTCTCCAGAACCATTGGGCCAGGAAAGATGAAACTCGTGTGGAAGCATCCTCCGGTAGTGTACATTGTAGATTCAATTTTGTTCAAATCTTGATCCACAGGGGTAGGGCTGGGCCACAATGGCTGATCACAGGTTTACATAGGAATATAAAGGAAAAATCTTTAAAAATCTTCTTCTCCAGAACCACGGGTCAAGGAAAGATGAAACTCATGTGGAAACATCCTCAGGTAGTGTAGATTCAATTTCTTTTTCAAATCATGACCCCTGGGGGTAGGGTGGGGCTGCAGTGGCTGATCAAATTTTAACATAGGAATATAGAGGAAAAATCTAAAAAAAATCTTTTCTCCAGAACTACTGGCCCAGGAAAGATAAAACTCATGAAAAAGCATCCTCAGGTAGTGTAGATTTAATTTTCAATTTTGTTCATATCATGACAGGGGGGGGGGGGGGGGGCACAATATCTGATCACAGGTTTACATAGGAATATAAAGGAAAAATCTTTTAAAATCTTCTTCTCCAGAACAACCTGGGCAGGAAAGATGAAACTCATGTGGAAGCATCCTCAGGCAGTGCAGATTCAATTTTTTTTTCAAATCATGACTGCGGGGATGGGGCGGGGCCACAATGGCTGATCAAATTTAAATAAAGGAATATAAAGGAATTTTTTTTTAAAAATCTTCTTCTCAAGACGAACCACTGGGCCAGTAAAAATGAAACTTATATGGAAGCATCCTCAAGTAATGTAGATTCAAGTTTTGGTTAAGTCATGACCCCTGGGGATAGGGCTGGGCCACAATGATCAAAGATTTACATAGGAATATATAGAAAAGATCTTTGAAATTTTTCTCAAGAACCACTCAGCTGGGCCAGGAAAGATGAAACTTATGTGAAAACATCCTCAGGTAGTGTACCAGTAGATTCAAGTTTGTTCAAATCATGACCCCCGGGGGTAGGGCAGGGCCACAATGGACAATTAAAGTTTTCCATAGGATGAAAAAATTGGAAATTTTTTTTAAACTCTTCTATTTAAAAACCACAAAGCCATGGTTGGTCACATCTTTATGTAAGCATCCTCACGTAGTATTGATTCAAATTTGTTCAAGTCATGAACGAGAAGTAGGGGTTGGTCAGGTGGTACACAATTGGGGATCAAAGTTTTGCTTAGAAATATCAAGGAAAAGTTTTTCCCCAAGAACAGAAAACCCATGTTTAATCATATTACTCAGGTGAGCGATGTAGCCCATGGGCCTCTTGTATTCATTTTGTTGTCATTTCCTTTTGAACATCTTTCAATTGTTGCTTCTCTCTATTGTGTGTACAAAATTTACACCAATTAATTGAAGTGAACTAGAGTTATAGCCTTTATTTAGAGTAATCAGTTATTAAGGAGGAATGACACACCAACTTTTCATTTCATAAATCTCTGAGTCATCCTTTTAAAACAATGGTTTCAACATGGAAAGACCAAATGAATAAAATACCAATTTATTGCCTCCTACATGTATGTACAATTGAGAAATCTTTTTGATTGTCAAGGCCAATTATTTTTTAACCTATGATTATTACACTTATCAAACTAGTATTCTTGATAAAATGGGCTGCATTTCATTTCCAAAAATTTTAGTAATGATCAACTTTTCATTTCCAACATTTTTAGTTTTCATTCCTGACATCTTTATGCCCTGGCATGATTATGGCCACGGCATATAGAGTTTGTCATGTCCGTCTTCCATCCTTTTGTCTTTCGGTCCTTCCGTCTTTCCGTCTAGCTGTTCATCTGTCCTTCTGTCTGTCCTTCCGTCACACTTTGCATTTAGCTCTGTTCAAAGCTCGGTTACAAAGAAACTATCAAAGATATTTTCATCAATCTTCATAAGCTTATAGATGTTGATGAGAGCTATGCAACCTCATCAACATTTTTTGACCTCAACCTTTCCTTTGACCTTGATTACACTTTTCTTAAATTAGTGTTAAGCTCAGTTTTAAACAGTTTCAAGATGGTGTTATAAAACTTCACATCTTGGTACATACTGATGAGAGCTATTCAACTGCATCAACATTTTGACATTGACCTTTCCTTTAAACTTGACCTCACTTATCTTTAATTAGTGTTTAGCTCAATTTTAAAGATACCATTCTAGATATTTTTATCAAACTTCATATGTTGCTACATATTGATGAGATATATGCAACTTCATCAACATTTTTGACCTTGACTTTTCCTTTGACCTCACTTTACCTAAATCAGTCTCAAACTTCATATGCTGATACATACTGATGTAAGCAATTCAACTGCATCAACATTTTGACCTTGACCTTTTATTTGACCTTTGACCTCACTTTAATCAAATTTTTGTTTGAGTCATTTTTAATTAAAGAAATCATTCTAGATATGTTTATACATATTAATGAGAGATATGCAACTGCATCACAATTTTTGACCTTGACTTTTTTTTTGACCTCACTTTTCTTTAAACAGTGTCAAACTTCATATGCTGATACATACTGATGTAAGCAATTCAACTGTACTAACAATTTGACTTTGACCTTTCAACTTACCTTGACCTCACATTTTCAGAATGTTTTTTAAGTCAGTTTTAAAGAAACAATTTATAAAAAAATTTTCAACTTCATATGCTGAAACATACTGATGAGAGTTTTTCAACTGCATTAACAGTTTTTGACCTTCGCATTTCCTTTGACCTTGACCTCATTTAATAAAATTAGTGTCAAACTTCATATGCTGATACATGTATATACTGATGTAAGCAATTCAACTGCATCACTATTCAAGATATTCCGATCAAATTTGATACACTAATACAAATTTCATGTTTCATTACTTATAATATACCCATGGTGAGGCAATCATGTCCTATGGACATATTTCTAGTTTTGTTTTTATTTCTGACATTTTTCAGATAGTACCTCTAGTAACAGATTTGAAGAGTTTATCTGTGAAAAATTTAAAGGAATACAAATCATAAATAAATCATTGAAATCCAATTTCTAATTTTTTGTTAATGAAACAACTGTGAAAATGGAAAATACAGGCAACTTAAGTTCGAGTGATTGACTCAATGTTTACTCTTTTACCTAGACTTAGTGCTACATGTATGCATATTATGATAAAAAAGTTTTTTAAATCTTTGCAATAAATACTTTTAAAATTTCACTTTCACTGACTAGAAAAACATTAATTAGCTGTACAAGTAAATTCCGGAACAAAGTTATGTCGGAAATGAAATAAAAAAAGTTGGAAATGCAATAAAAAAATGTTTGAAATGCTATGCAGATTTCTGGAAATGAAATATGCAGTGATAAAATGTTATCTATTTTCCTTAATTGAACAACTCTGGTTGGGATCAGTTTAATTTTAATCGGGATTGACCAAAATTAAGAAAATTAATTTCTCTAAAACTTGACGATTTTATTTCAATTTCTTTTAAACATATATGATTAACTAACATGTTCTCCCCAGTTGTGACTGGTTTTGTGAAGGTTTTGACCACAACTTTAAAAAATATTTTAAAAAAAATGTTTTATTTTCATAAATATTTCTTCACATATCTTATCAGATATTCATATGATGCATTCACTCAAAGCAAAATTTTAAGTCTAAAGCATGTAATTTAGATATAAATAGGTTTTTTTTCATTTTCTTTGAAAAAAATATTTTAAAATATCATTTAGAACAATTATTAGCTATTATCAGCCTTTCAGTGCTGAAACCATACTCAATTAGGAATATCTCAAAGATCTATGAAATAAAATGTTGGTGTGGCATACCTCATTAAATTTAAAAAATAATTGCTACTCCAAATAGTTTAAGTCTAATTATAATATGATGTGATATGCATGTAGACTTCACTGAGATGCATGCATGTAACTGTCTCTTTTTTTTTATTTGATGAATGATGATGCCATGGTAACTAAGGAAGGAATTTCTGTTAAACTTTATTAAAAACATCTGCAGTTGTAGTCTTCTCACAATTTTGCCACTAAAAAAGACTTAATCAAGGATCATTATTCTATTCACTTTATATATATCCATTTTTTTTTTCCCGATGGTCTATTTTTTGCTTTTTCCGCAATCATTTTCCCATTCCCATTCCCAGAAAGAAAGAGAGGGAGGGGTAGAAAGAGAGAGAGAGAGAGAGAGAATGGAAGTTGGAGAGAAAGAGAATGGGAGTGGGAGAGAGAAAGGGAGGGAGTGGGGAGAATGGGAGAGAGTGCATGAGAATGGGAGTGGGAGAGAGAGAGAATTGGAGAGAACGAGAGTGGGAGAAAGAGAGAGAGAGAGAATAGGAGAGAGGGAGGGAGGGAGTGGGGAGAATGGGGTAGAGAGAGAGAGAGAGAGAGAGAGAGAGAGAGAGAGAGAGAGAGAGAGAGAGAGAGAGAGAGAGAGAGAGAGAGAGAGAGAGAGA
>PRKT01000017.1:731230-777204 GCA_003671525.1 Saccostrea glomerata | reverse complement strand
AGAGAGAGAGAGAGAGAGAGAGAGAGAGAGAGAGAGAGAGAGAGAGGGGAGAAAGAGGGATGGAGGGAGTGGGGAGAATGGGAGAGAGAGAGAGAGAGAAGGAGGGAGAAAGAATGGGAGAGAGTGGAAGAGAATGGAAGAGAGAGAGTATGTGTGTGGTAGGGAGAGAAAGGAGGGAGAGAGAGAAGGAGTGGGGAAAGAGGGGGAGTGACAAGAAATGGAGAGAGATGTGGTGGAGAGAAAGAGAGTGGGAGAGAGAGGGAGTGAGGAAAATGGATGTGAGAGAGAGAGAGTGAAGAGAGTGGAAAGGGGAGCGAGGAGAGAGATAGGGAGTGTGGAGAGGGAGGGGAGAGAGGGAGTGGGAAAAGTAGGAGAGAGGGAGTTTTTGGGAAGGGAGAAGGAGAGTGAGGAAAGGGGGGAGAAAGGGAGTAGGGAGAGTGAATGAGAGGGAGTTGGGTTTGAGAGAGAGAGAGAGACAGAGAGAGAGAGAGAGGAGAAATGGAGAAAGAGGGAGTGGGAAAGAGAGAGGGGTGGAGTGAGGAAAGTGGAAGAGACTCGGAGTTGGGAGAATAGAAAAGGGAGTGAGGAGAGTAGGAGAGAGAGGAAGGAAGTGGGGAAAGTAAGTGAGGAGAGTGGGAGGGAGAGGATAGAGTGGAAGAGAGAGAAATTGTCGGTGAGAGGGAGTGGAGAAAGGGAAAGAGAGGGATTGGGAAGAAGGGAGAGTGGGAGTGAGGAAGTGAGGAATAGAGAGAGAGGGAGTGGGGAGAGAGATAGGGAGTGAGGAGAGTGGGAGAGAATTATAAGGTAGTGGGAAGAGTGGAAAAGGGAGTAAGGAGAGTGAGAGAGAGAAAGAGAGAGAGTGAGGAGAGTGAAAGAGAGGGTGTGGAGAGAAAGGGAGTGGGTGAAAAAGAGGGGAGACAAGGAGAGTGGGAGAGGGAGATAGAATGAGGTGAGATGTAGGGAGTTGGGAGAGTTGGGGAGAGAAGAAGAGGAAAAAGGGAAAGAAAGTGATTGTGGAGAAGGGAGAGCGGAAGTGAGGAAAGTGGAAGAGAGACAGAGTGGGGAGAGTGTAATAGAAAGAGAGGGATTGGGAAAAGAGATAGGGAGTGAAGAGAGTGGGAGAAAGAAGAAGTGGAGAAAGTGGTAGAGAAAGTAGGAGGAATGGGGAGAATGAAAAAGGGAGTAAGAAGAGTGGGAGAGAGAGAGGGGGCTGGGGAGCAAGGGAGTGAAAGAGAGAGAGGGAGAGGAAGAAAGAGAGGGAGTGGAAGAGGGAAAGGGAGTAGGAGGGAGGGGAGAAAGGGGGTGTGGAGAGGTGGAAAGAGAAAGGGGGACTGGGGAGAATAGGAAAGAGAAGGAGTAGGTAGAGTGGAAGATGGAGATGGAGTGGGGAGAGTGGAAAAAGGAATCAGGAGAGTGGGAAGAAGAGAAGTGGGGAGAAAAGGAGATTGGAGAGAGAGGGAGTGGAGAGAGTTGCAGGAAGGGAGTGGGGAGAAAGAGGGAGTGAGAAAAGTTGGAGAGAGAGGGAATATGGAGAGTGGAAAAGAGAGAAAAGGGGAATGGGAAGATTAAAAAGGGAGTTGGAGATAGACAGGGAGTAAGGAGAGTGGGAGAGGGAGGGGGGGGTGAGAAGTGGGAGAGAGGAGTGGGGAGAGTGGAAGAGAGAAAGGGAGTGTGGGGATAGATGGGGAGAGAGGGAGTGGGAAAAGGTGGGACTGAAAAGGAGTGTGGGGAGAGAGTTAGTGGGAGAGAGATGGAAGAGTGAGGAGTGGGGAGAGAGGGAGTGAGGAGAACGTGGGAGAGAAGGGAAGTGGGGAGAAAGTGAGAGAAACAGGAGTAAGGAGAGAGAGTGGGAGAGTGATAGAATGGGAGAAAAATCTAGAGGAGTGGGGAAAGAAGGAGTTGGAGAGAGAGTGAATGAGAAAAGTGGGAAAGAGAGGGAGTGGGAAGAGTGGGAGGGATCAGGGAGAAAGGGAGAGTGGAGAGGGAGTAGGCAGAGTGGGAGAGCGAAAGGGATTGAGAAGAGTGGGTAGATTCAGAGTTAGAAGAGTGGGGAGAAAGGAAGAATGGAGAGAGGGGATTGGGAAGAGTGGGAGATAGAAAGGAGGTAAGGAGAGTGGGAGTGAAAGGAGAAGGAGAGTAGGAGAGAGGCAGTTGGGGGAGAGATTAAAGAGAAAAGGGGAGTTGGAAGAATTGGAGAGAAATCAAGAAAGAGAGGGAGTGAGAAGAGTGAAAAAAAGTAGAAAGGGTTAATAGAGAGGGAGTGGGAAGAGGGAGAAAAGGAGTGAGGAGAGAGAGGGAATTGGAGAGAGGGGGTGTTAGGAGAGTAGGAGTGTAGAGGGAGTGGAAGACTTGGAGAGAAAGAAAGAGAGAAAGGGAGTTTTTACAGATGGTGGCACTGTAGCTATCTGGTCTATCAATTTTTTGGGGGGAGAGCTAAAATTCTGCAGGTTGAAGAGTGGGAGAAAGAGAGGGAGTTGGTAGAATGGGAGAGAGGGGGGCTGGATAGAATGGGAGAAAAAGGGAGTGTGGTGAAAGAGGAAATGGGGGAGAGAGAGGGTGTGGGAGAGTGGTAAGAAAAGTGGGAGTCAAAAGAAGAGTGCGATTGGGGAGAGTGAGAATGAGGAAAAAGAGGGAAAGAGAGAGTAAGTGAGGAGAGGAAAGGTGGTAGAATAGAGAGGGAGTGGGAGAGGAAGAAAGAGTTGGAGATGGGTTGCAAGATTGGGAGTTGGAAAAGAGAGGGTGAGAGAAAGAAGGGAGGTAGTTGGAGTCTTCTCTTACCCCTTCTCTTTCCCACTCTTCCATCTCCCTCTTTCCCAATCTACCCACTCTCTCTCTTCCACTACTCTTCTCTTTCCTTGCCCCTCTCTCCCACTCTCCTCTCTCCCCACTCTTTTTCTCTCTCCCTCTCTCCATTCCCTCTCTCTCCCATGCTTTCTCTCCCTTTCTCCCACTATTCTCACTCCCTCTCCCTTTCTTGCCACCCCACTCTCTTCAATGCCTCTCTCCCTTTATCACATTTCCCTTACCCCTCTCTCTCCTCAATTCTCCCCACTCCTTTTCTTTCCACTCTCTCTCCCCAATCCCTTTCTTACCACTCTCTCTCCCTAACTCTCCCCAAATACCTTTCTTTCTACTCTTTCCCCCTTACTCTCCCCACTCCCTCTTACCCCACTCCACTTTCTCCAACTTTCCCCACTTCCTTTCTCTCTCCCATTCTTCTCACTCCCTCTCTCTCCCTATTTCTCCCCATTCCACCTCTCTCCCTATTTCTCCCATCCCCCTCTCTTCCAATTTCTCCCTATTTCTCCCCACTCCCACTCTCTTCCATTCTCCCTCTCCCCACTCCATCTCTCTCCCCACTTTTCCAACTCCATCTCTCTCCAGTCCTCGCCCCCACTCCCTTTCTCGCCCACTCTTTAAATTTCAACTTTGGTTTCATCAGTCTACATGATCAATGCATAGGACCAATTTGGGATATGACCAGTCAATAGGGGATCAGTTACAGTGTAACTATACACTATTACACCAAATCCCAGTAAAATAATGTTTCTATAAGTCCATGTTTGCTCTACCCTTTATATTGTTGAAATGGACTTTTGAAATTATTTACATACAATTGATGCACACATGTACTTCAAATCAATCATTGCTCTCATTTATTCTGGGGCATCATACAGCTGATCTTCATCATGTTTATCTAGACATCAAGCTGTATAACTAAACGCAAGAAACAATTTCATTCATGGCCATGTAAGTGTAAGCATCCACAACAAAGTTAGGCAGAGAAAAGATTACTGAATATACTTCACAAAAATTCAGCAAAAAGATAAATGTTTACTTACATATGAGTGAAATACCTTGATTGGTTGGTTCAAGTCACAAATCATGGAGCTCTACATGTATATTTGATGGATTGAACACTTGATGACCAAGATGGCCTTGATGTCTAGATTCATACCAAGATTCGTCCCTGATAATACCCCCCGGTAATACATCTAGCTCTAATAATGTACATGCATATAGTGGTAAGTTTTGCTTCTTTGCTGATTTGTTGCATAAATTCCCCTAGTGTCACACTACTGTAACAGGTCAAGGTTATTATTATCAAATGATATTGGATGTGATTTGATCTATATCACAATGAGATGCTTTCTGTGTTGTTTTTCATACATTTTTCAAAACTGGCTGACACACGGCCAAAAGATTTTGGACTCTGCTTTAATTAAACAATGACCCATCAAAACTGGCAACAATGCAGACTCCACCTTGGGTCAGAGCTAATTTGCTTAAAATTTTTACCCCATGTAACCTGGTTACAACCATCTATCCTTCTTGGTATTCAACAATATAGGTTACTAAAGATCACAAAGCTCATATTGACAAATTTTATCCATAGGTAAAGCAAATTCTCATAGTTTATAAACAAAATTTCTGGGGTACATCCTGTAGGAATTGGGCAATGTCAGTTTAGAAAGAGAGCATTGCAAAACATTTTTAGCTCACCTCGACGAAGTCAAGATGAGCTTGTGCTATACCCCCAGCATTGGCGTTGGCGTCCCTGGTTAAAGTTTTAGGTGCAAGTCCATTCCCAAGTAACTATAAGCCCTACCTGAACAAAACTTGCATGGATGATGCATCTAGGGATGGACAATACCAGACTTGCTTCGGATGCTGGATCTGACCTACATTTTTCAGATGAGTGACCAGGTTAATGTTTTTGAAGCAGGTCTTAACTCAAGTAACTTTAAGCCCTACTCGACCAAACTTGCATGGATGATCCATATAGGGATGGACACTACCAGACTTGCTATGGATGCTGGATATGACATACATTTCCCAGATGAGTGACCAGGTTATTTCCAAGTAACTATAAGTCCTACCTGGACCAAACTTGCATGGATGATGAATCTAGGGAGGGATACTACCAGACTTGCTTTGGATGCTAGATCTGACCTACATTTTCAAGATGAGTGACCAGGTTAAAGTTTTTGCAGCAGGTCTAACTATAAGCCCTATCTGAACCAAACTTGCATGGATGATGCATATAAGGATGGACACTACCAGACTAATGCTTCAGATGCTGAATCTGACATACATTTTCTAGACAAGTGACTAGGTTATTCTTAAGAAATTTCATCCCTACCTGGACCAAACTTGCATGGATGATGCATCTAAGGATTTACTTGCTTCAGATGCTGGATCTGACCTACATTTTCCAAACGAGTGACCAGGTTAAAGTTTTTGGAACAGATCAGTCCCCAATGAACTAAAACCTATTTAAACAGAACTTGCACGTGAATATTGTTGTCAGGATAAATACTAACTACAGTTGTATCATGAAAATATGTGAGATTTGCATTACTTAAACTGATAATATTTGTCAATGTGAGTTTCTTAATCTTTGATTACCTATGTTCATTTGAGTAATAGTGTTACTGAGGATGGGAGCATAGTGTTTTTTATTCTTTACTTTATATCAGCAAAAATATATCCCCATTTTCCTACAATCATGTAGTTACATATCTAGAAACATCTATCAAGATTGCTGTTTGTAGGATTTATAGTAACTTGGGAATTAACTTGTTCCATAAACTTTAGCATGTTCCAAGAACATGAATCCAGTTACACTGAAAATGGGATCTCTTCTGCAACATGATTAATCATGTTAATGCTATAAAATATAATAGTAGCATAAACCATGCAATTCAAATTAACATTTTGCACAGAAAACTTTAATTTGGGACACTGATTCTGATCTTAGGTATGATATGAGTTCCCCTAAAGAACTTCGTTAATAACCTACATTTGCCCCCCAAATCAAATTTTAACTGAGAAATATTTTATTATGTTCTTAAACATGGGGATATAAGCTGACTTCAAGCACCGACTATTTTCATAAACAATGACGTAATATGTTTCAAATGTCGTCACGAAAATGATGCAAATTTAAAATTTCTGTGATTTCTACAGAAAAATGTATAAATTACACCTGTATTTTGAGTAATAAGTTACTCAGCGCAGGTCTGATCAGGTTCAGTATTTTGATATAATGTGTAGAATGATAATATCAATGAAATATGTAAATATTGTTCCTTAGCAAACTTGCGCTCTAAAATTAAAAAGCTGAAATTGTTGAAATTTTGTCCATTTTGTCCTCTCTATAAAAAATGACATAAAATCAGACTTGTTTATGGTGTCATAAAAACAAAAATAGTCAATAAACTACTTTGAAACTATAATATGTTCTGTTAATTTATATTTCTCATACAACTCATTGAATTCAGCACATTTCAAACATTTTTCAAAATTTGACTTTTGAGGGGGCAAAGATATACAATATACCGCATATAGTTCTTTGTCAAAGTGAACTAAAAAAATTTATATCAGCTTTTTTCCTTTAATTAATAGTTCTTTAATATGGTCTTGAAAGTTTTACCAAAAGTACCAAGCCTGATATTACACGATATTTTGATAAAAGACAATGGTGTAAAACCCCATGCATTTGTAAGGTCACAAGCACCACCAGAGAGTAGGCACTTATTTACATTTTAAAAACTTGTCCTTCAAGGATTTTAGTATGTACAGTGGAGCCTCATTTATCCGGATGCTTTGGTTCCTAGTCAATTTGTCAGGATGTGTGAAGAATCCGGATACCTGAATCACCATTTAAACAAGACAAAGTCACATTGAAAAATTCTGTTCCACTGAAAAATCGTCTGGATACTGAAGCATCCGGATGTCTGGCATCCGGATATCTGAAGGTATTCAGTTTTTTCCCTCCATCACCAGGTATAATTTGAAACATATTTTGTTAAACACTTTATTAATGTTGACAGCACAACAACATTTAAAACAGACAGCTTGTAAAGAAATTTCTAATTATACAACTGCAAATAAAGCACATTTTCTTTGTAGATTGTTTCAAGATGGATCTTTTTAAAAGAGATTATGCCCTTGTTCACATGAAAGTTAAGATCAATATACATATTTCTATATAGGCAAAAACAATTTCTTTTGAAGAAATCTAGATCTTTTAAAGGAAAAACACAAAATACCAAGCATATAAAATACAATAGTATTCTCTAGTCAAGGAAAAATGAAATAAATATAATATGCATAGATCTATGGATTTCTTCATAAATATAAAGTACAAGAATAAAATATCACTTAAATATATAACATAAAATAAATGAGCAATATGTAAAACATAGATTGGGTTTGTTCAGAACTTGTAAGTTTCTTGGAAAACATTTTTCTTTAAAACAAAAACAATGACTATAAAGACAAAAACAAATAAGGAACAACACACAGAGCAACAGAAATTTAAAGTTATAAACCAACTCCTAACACATAGTTATATTCAAGTAAAAAGACATAGGTGTAATTATTCATCACATTATCAATGAAGTATAACCTTGGGCAAACTTTTAAAATAATGTTTGTTTGAACTCTTCTAACTCAGGAAGAAAAAATTGGGTCATTAGGTAGTTCAGAAATTGTTTTTCTTTGAAAATTTCAATATTTAATGCTGAAATTTTGAAATCTTTATTTTTTTTTTTCAGAGTGCATAAAAGAATTGCTTCTAGGTTAAAAAAGTTTTGAGTCAGGTATTTTTTAGTAGTTGGCTAGGAGAGGGCAACCAAACATTTTTTTAAAAGGTGGCCTTTTTATCTCACACTTGATGGAACAGAGAAAAAAAAAACACTTATGAGATAACAAAGGTTTCAATTTGAGATATTTTAAGGTTAAAGCATAAATGAGAAGGTGCCTTTGGCTTCCAACCTACTCCCACATATTCATTGTATTGCAGAAAAAAATCCATGAGATACAGAGGTTCAAGTGTATTGAGATTGTTATGAAGAATATCTCCTAATCCATACTCTCATGTACTACCCGGCAAATGTAGTACAATAACATCTTTACAATGTAATAACGTCTTTACAAAATTATAGTTCCTTTCATTATTATTTTCAGTCATAATTAAATTTCAACTCCTATATTACATTATACCAATTTGACATGATACAATTCTGTATAATATTCATATTCTAAGAAATTTTTTGAGTATAAATTTATAATAAGGTCAAAACCTAGCAGTTGTCCGAAGCACTTCGGAAATTTGTGTTACACCTGTATAGCGATTCAAACAATTTTCATCTTTGATTCCTAACTTCAATTTTTATTGCATCATTCAGTAATGATCGGGAAAGGACAATACATTTAAGCTTTTAAATGTTTTCCTGAAAGAAATAATTTTTAAAGTGAGTAGAAATAACTTTACAAACTTTTGAAATTGATCAAAATTGTTCATGACACCAATTACTAGATGTTTTCAAATTCTATGATGAAACACTCAAAATTTCATAACATGATCAGCTAATGTAAAAGTGACTGTTAAAAAAATCGAGACAACATATAAAATAACCATTGAGCACTAATACATGTAATAACACAACATATTTACTGCTTGTCAAACTAGAAAATTTGCCATACACAAGCAATGGAAATAATTTCTAGTCCTGCATCACTGCAAGCTTTGTATACACTCCTTAATAAATAAATCATAACATTATTAAATATTGACTTTATAAAACAACACCAATCAAAACCTATAATAATTCAAATATTCACAATTACTCTAAATCATTAACATAGTCCTTCATAACCAGCAGATCGTCAGGTACCCTACCTTCTAGTTTGAGGGGGACTTCCATAACATCATGGCTGCCATCATAACAGTTACCATGGTGACTGGCCTGGCTGCCATCCTTACAGTCTCCATGGTGACTGGCATGGCTGCCATCATAAGAATCTCCATGGTGACTGACCTGTTCCTGAGGTTCTATTTTTATACTGGTTACCGCCTCCATGGTAGTGTTATCCACCACAGTTAATCTCTCTGGTACACTGACATCAGTACTTAGATTACCTGGACATCCATCTGCTGACACTGAAGCAATCTCTGGTTCTGTTCTAGAAAGTTCTGGATCCACCACCTCATTTTTTATGGGCAAAGATGGTTCTTGGTCTCCAGTCTCCCATTCAATAACAAAATCACCTACAAAACAACAAAATCAGTCAAATATTGTGTATGAAATGACCATTACCAGTAAGATAAGGCAAAATCTTGTCTGTCTAATAAATAACTGAATAATGTATTGCATTATTTTCCCAAATATACTTGGGTACATTTAATGTTTTAATACATTTACGATTCGTTTCCCATTTCAAAAACTACTAAAATACTTATCACCATGTTTATCACTTAATATAAAATCTACATAAGTGAATGCAAGTGTATACAAGCATGAATTTGGATCTCACCCTTTGGTTTCTTTCCTCTTTTCCCTTTACTGGCTGCAGACTGTTTGCGACTGTTTACATCTTGAGCCTTTTTTCTACCACCTCTCTTTGATGGGGCCACAGAACTTTCCTTAGGTATTCTAGATTTTTTCTGGACAGATTTTTCTAGTTCACTCTTCTTTGGCCTTCCCTTCTTTTTGACTTTAGAATTTTCTTGAGATTCTTTTACTCCTTTCTTACTCTTGGTTTTCGATTTACATTTGTTGTTTGCTGATTTCTTATCCTTAAGCTGGGAATTTTTCTTGGTTTGGCCCTTTTTCCCCTTTGGTGTTTTTGTTGGGTTCTTTGGATGATCTTTCACTAGTTTCTTTCCTTTTGGTCTTCCTCTCTTTTTAAAACATACTCTTATATTACTTTGGACATTTCCTCTCTTTGGTTCCTCTGAAGCCTTTATATTAGATGAATGATTCCTTAATGGTTCCTCAACAGTTTTCATATATGAACCGTCCCCCAAAGGCTCATAGCTTTGATTACCCTCAACATCATTTATCTCCTTGTTTTCAATACTTTCACTTTGCAAGTCCACTTTATTTTCCTCTTTTTGGATACATTCATATTCTTCTTGCTGGTCTGGTTTCTTTTTGAAAATGAGCTTTGGTAAAGTTTGTCCAGGAATGTCATCTAACAAGGAAGATGCAGCAGTCTTGGATTGCTGTTGTGTACCTCCAACATCCTCATCTTCCTCCACAACTTTGGTGAACCTGAACGGAGCCTTACCGTGACGTCTTTTGACTAAACTAGATGAACCTGTCGCAAATCTTTTGGCTGCACTTTTCCTTCGTCTCTCCAAGCTTTCTAGCACTTTATTCCTGCCTACCATCTTTTTCCTATGTGCCCTTAAGTAATATTTATACTCAGTGTCCTTCCTGGCTAAATATTTCATCTGATGTTCCCTAGCACCTTTGTGCATGTTGTCTGGGTTCATGAACCAAGATTTGGGCTTTTTCCCAGTTTTGTCAAAATTAAATTCAAAGCCTTTGGTGGCAAGGGGCAGTCTAAATCCTCCCTCGTAAATGGTTAGAGTTGCAGGAGCTTCAGCTGAATCTTCATTCTTGGAGTTCTCTGCAACTTGAAGGTCTTCTGCTATTTCATCATTGATCAATGGAGTCAAGGTGACATCTGTATTCAAATTTTCAAGAATACTATCATCTTTGACATCCTTAACATCTTCATTCCCTGCAGCAATTGAGAGTTTTTCAGACAAAATAAGGTTTTCATGTAACTTTTCAATATCACTCTGTACCCTCATGTCTCCTCCCTGTTTCACTTTGAATTGTTGGATTTCCACACTAGGTTTGTTTTTCTTTGGTCTTCCTCTCTTTCTTTTCTCTTTAATAATGGGGGCATCAGCAGCATTTTCAGGTCCTTCACCTTCCATAGCAGATGGCAAATATTCAGAATCCTCATTCCTTTCTCTTCCTTCTGACTCAGAAGGTACTTGCTCTTCTTCTTTGACTTTTATAGCTTCTCTTGTTTTTGTTAAAACAGAATCAATACAATCATCAACACCAGCAAATGTGTCTTCATCAAAAGAACATTTTAAAAGAGCAGTATCTTTTCTTTTTTTCTGACGTATATGATTTTCAGTTTTTAACTTTCCAAAGTCAACCTCAGGGTGCATTCTTACATGATGCACTTTAAGTTGTCCATATCTTTTAAATGGTTTCTTGCAAGCTTCACAAAAATAAGCATAAGAATTACCATGCATGGATCCTATATGAGATAGAAGGTGACCCTGGATTCTAGCTGCATATGGACATATGGGACAAGGATATGGCCTGTCTGAGTAATCATGGGTCTTCATGTGAACATTTTTATTGGACTTGCTGGAAAACTTCTGTCCACACATTTCACAGGAGTATGGTCGATATTCTGAATGTAAAGCAACATGTTTTCTCAGGGCAACTTTGACTTTGAATGCTCTGTTGCAAATATCACAAGAGAATGGTCTAATATCAGAGTGTCTCTGGAGATGTTTGGACAAGCAGGCTCTGGTTCTGAAGCCCTTTCCACACTCATCACAGATGTAATCTTTTTGGTTTGTGTGGATTTTCATGTGTTTGGTTAAGTCACTCTTAGATTTGGTCCTTTGAGTACAGCCAGGGTGGGTACAAGCATAGTTTCTTACATCACTGTGCTTGAGCTTATGGCATTTGAGCTCAAAATTGGTTTTGCATCTAAAATCACATTCATCACAGGCAATTGGTTTGTTGTCATTGTGGCGGTATAAATGATACTTGAGATCTTGAACACGTTTGAATGCCTGAATACAGAGGTGGCAAGGATAGGGACGCTCATCTGAGTGACGCAAGACATGATGGCGGATATTTCTCTGCCATTTGGTTGTAAAGTCACAATTTTCATAGGGACATTTGTATTTTTTTTCAGTGGAGTGCTTAGATTTGTGTCTTTGCAAATCTACATGTGACCTAGAAGCATACTCACAATCTGGGTGGTCACACTTGAATGGTTTCTCATGGGTATGCTTGGCTTCATGTTCCATCATAACCACAACTGACTTGGCTTCAAAATCACAGAAGCGACAGTACTGTTTAGGGATGGAATGGACTTTCTGGTGTGCTTGTAACTGTCTTTTTGTTGGAAATGTAGCCTCACATTTTTTGCAAGGGTTGTCTCCAATTTTGGGTGGACGCCCTATCCGTTGCTTCTTTCTTCTTCCGAGGACTGGAGATTCTGCTTCCTCTTTGACTGGAAAATAATCTGGGTCATTGTCAAAATTGTCCTCCTCTGATGACTCACATTCCTGCTTTATGTAAATGTCAGGTTCAAAAGTTAATTCAGCTCTTGCCTTCTTTTTCTTTGGTGAATTAGATTCTTTGCTAATTTGGCTGTTTTTCTTTCTCTTAGAATTGCTTTTGTTCTTCGCAACAGTCTTTGAAGATATTTGGAGACCACCATATTGGTTTTCACCCCCAATACTGTCCTTCAGTCTTGAGATCTCAACCCTCATTTCTTTGGCACCTTTGAATTTATTGGTTTTGCTATCTTTTTTGCTTGGATCTGTACACAATGTTTTTTTCCCTGTTGATTTTCTCTTATTGCCATAAACTTGTTTCTCTTTATTTAGAACAATTTTCTTAGATTTCTTGGGGCTATTTTTACTGGAACTTTTACCTTTTGGTCTTCCCCTTTTCTTTGGTGCTGAATTTAGATTTTTGGGTACATTTTCAGATTCTATAACAAGTTCATTGAGATTCATTGCCTCATTAACTGATATATTTCTTTGTTCCTCTTCTACATTTCCAGTCGTCGAAACAAAATCTTTATCAAGGCTGCACAGACCCTCTACACTTTCAGTGCATTCTTCCTTTACTTGTATCTGGAAACCATCTTTGTAGAAATTAATATTTGAGTCTGGTAAACTATCTTCTCCTATTTGGTTTTGCATACATTCTATATCATCTGCTTTGAGTATTTTAAGATTATTGCAGCAGGCATTTGGTGAAATATTATGCTTTTCAGAATTATCATTGGTAAGCCTGCTATCAGGCTCTTGGGTTGTTTCCAACACCTGCGCCTGGTTTACATCTGTGGTTGTAAGATTCAATGTATCTACCATATTCTGATTTGTCGCTACATATTCTACTCTACTCTCTAAACTATTTAGACCTTGGCTGATTATTTGGTTTTCAGTACTATTGGTTATTACTTCATGGATTTCTAGCTGTATGTTTGTTATTTCCTTGGCTGTTTCACATTTTTCTACCCCCTCTCCAGTTTTTTCTTGTTCTATGTGTTCTAAATAACTCTTGACTTCTACATTATTCTTGGAATTACATATTTCCATTGGACTTTGGGCATCTATAAGTAAGTCTTTGGTATCCTCTGTATCTGTGTCTATTTGTCTTTCCTGGATTCCATACAAGTTTGTTTCTTTGTAGTTTTGACAGACAGATTCTCCCTCCATTTTTAGTCTTGTTCACACTACTGGTCATAATTCTACAACAAGAGTTGTATTTTGTCAATCACCATGTACACCAAATGTGTTCAAGTGGTTCGAACAAATTTTACCTACTGATTGATTATTAAGTTATTTTGCTTTGATTTGCAATGATAGATATATGAATCAAATTAATTTATTGTTGTTTAAAAAAGAATTTGATTGGTTGCCTACTTGATCTTTAACTTCATTGTAAAACAAGAGTTCTGGGTACATTCAATGCAATGTATCCCATATTATACTAATTAATAGATAGTATAATAGATTGCTCAGTTTCCTGACCACCGATGAAATTTATTGATACAGTTATCATGGCTGACACTACATAATAAACCAGGAAAAACAAGAGGTATAAATTTTAATTCTTACCTAAAAAGGTGTATGCATTCCTAAATATTCTTTAAAAGTGTTTGCATCATCTGGCGAAACATTTTGAGGAGACCTTCACCACTGTGAATATGATAAGATAATTCATTTATATAACAAATTGCAGTAAAAAACATGAAAATTTATCATTGTTATTATTAAAAAATTCCAATTATATTTGATATTATCTTCATAACAGAAAAAAATTAAAGATTTTTTTCAAAAAAACTTTTACAAAGTATTTTTGTTATGAACATTTTGTGCATAGAAATTTGGAGATACTTATCAGTGCCATTGATTCTTGTAAATCCATTATCAAAAGGTTACAAATTTCCATTCATCAAACCAATCAAGTTGCACTTTTGGAAGCAAGAAGTTCTTTAAAATATGATACTGATCCTACATTGACAAGTTAACAGTGGCTGCCAAATTGGCTAACCTTGTCGCCTACCTTTCTTATCCAAAATGTCTGTCTGCATAAATTATCTTAATGATTTTCGATATTCATGAAAATTTACAATTAAACAAAGCATTTTTATTTATTGTGAAACACAAGCAGAATACTGTTGCTATACCAACCAGGATGCAGCTTAATTCCTTGTTGTTGTGTTCTTGTACATAATTTTCTCCAAAATAAATAATGCAGGGTTAGGCTAATCGCTCCATAAATATTAGGACAATATATTTAGGAATTCTCAGCATCTGTTTTGTTCTTCGGCTTGAATTTTTATAAGCATGATTCATTTCCAAACGTTTTTGATATGGAAAGATCATTTTATTGTTATTATATATTTACCGGAAGAATTTACTACATTTTCATTAAAATCAATATAGTATTACAAATTTATTAAATAATAAAAATATTGTCGGAGACCTTCATTTATCTCACTTTTTACCGTATTTAAATTAAGTATTAGCCACGAATATGTTTAATAGTTTAATATTAGTTTAATATTTGAATGTTTATACACTTGAATGATATACCTATGGTTCATACTGACTATTTACTGATATTAGATTGCCAATAATGGAACTCTTCTTACAGTGAAGTCTAAAATGCTATTGTAAATAAAGCCGGTTTGGTAGAAAGGATTTCGTGGAAGGGGACAAACAACAATCAGTCGTAATCCTCATATCACAGAACTAATTCTGCTTCAAGTAGGACCAGGAATGAATTAATATATCTTTTTGTTTTCGATTTCGTTTTTATCGTAAACTGTGACCTTTCAGTATGTCTGAAATTGACAACGAAACCGAACAGTTTCACGAAGATCATGAAAATGATAATGAATTTGACACCGAAGCTCAGTTATTGGAGAGTGGGGAAATTGAAGGAGAAACAACTGCTGCAGACGATTCTACAGCAGATGACCCGGTAGGTAGTCCATCTATAATTGCGTACAAGAATCGAAACTTGGACATTCATTGCAGATGTGTATTTCAGAAGCCCTACTTTGTTTACATTTCCTAGTTTCAAATCTAGCACAACAAATGCACAATGTGGACCATTTTTGCAATATCAGATTGAAATGTCATGCTAATTTTTAATGAATTAAAGGTATAAACAGCTTAAATTTAAGCAAAGTTTTCAGTTTAAGGGCAAAATATTTGATTATATAGAAATATATTGTTTGATGTGCTCAAAGTAACAACACATATTGGAGCTGTTGTAAAATATAGGCTGTAAGTACACTTCACAGTCAATGTACAGAAGTTATCAGCTCAATGTTTTCTATAAACCACAGCCAAAATAGCACAGCTTAATGTAAAGTTACACTACTGTAGAATTTTAGGTGAATAATATGTTGACGGTACGACAGTTAGTAGACAATAAGAAAAAATTGTCAATATTAAGTTTTTACGGAAATCCAACTCTTTAAAAATCTTGTATGATCTTTGAAAAAAGTGTAAAGACGTTTAATTAAATTTAAACTTGAAGGAACTAGAAGCAATCAAGGCAAGAGTGAGAGAGATGGAGGAAGAAGCAGAAAAGCTTAAAGAGATGCAGAAAGAAGTAGACACACAGATGAACATGACATCCCCTACCACTGCTAGTAAGTAGATCATCTTATGGATTACATTAAAACTTACTTTGACATGCAACAAGATATTTTAGACGGGGCCAAACATTTCCTGACCTATTAATCGGTAAAGCTACATTTCATACAATAGTACATATGCAGCACAAAGGCCTGTATCAATGCTTTCACAAAAATATTTTACAAGTGTTAAATAATGATAAAATGCTTAATTTTTAGGTCCATTTCCAACACCAGAAGAAAAGATGGATGCTGACAACAGATCAGTTTATGTTGGAAATGTAAGTATTAAGTAAAGTCTATGTTGTATTGTAGTCCTTAGAAAAAAAGTTATTCAAATAAACTTTCTCGGATGGTATAAATAAACTAATTTAGCAAAACACATTTAATATGAATTTGATTATAGCATAGTGTTAATGTGGGTCTTGGTATGTTTACACCGTTTATTGGAATTATTTTTACATAGGTTGATTATGGAGCCACAGCAGAAGAACTGGAACAACATTTCCATGGATGTGGCTCTGTCAACAGGGTCACCATCCTCTGTGATAAATACACAGGCCATCCTAAAGGGTAAATTATTCTAAAACATCTTGTAAGCCTTTAAGAAAATGAATCAAGAGTTACAGTCTACTAGGTTTACATGTGTTGTACCGGAATATCACTTTGTATATACTGTAGAAGCACAAATTTCCGTGGTGATAAAATTTTGTTGATTTGGCATCAAAAATAGTTTCGTGGGCATTTAATTTCGCTGTTTTGAAAGTGACCCTATTCAATATGCAGTCATAAGTTTTTGTGTGGAATTTAATTTCGTTGATAATTGTTCACAACAAAATAAATGAAATTTAATCTTCAGGGCTCTCACACTCATTTTTGGTACTGCGGCCAGGGCCAATGGAATTGGGAAAAAAAGCGATGTTTTCACAAAAATTGAGAAAATTTGACCAGTCATAATTTAAACACTTAAACAAGAAAAATCAAATAAACATATAGTAATAAATTATAGAAACTGAAACTGATCATCATTATATATTGTCTTATTTGAAATCTTTTTTCTACAGTACTGCAGGGATCGAAATTAACTTTTTAGACCATTAGAAATTTCAGCTAGCGGGTTTATTTTTACTAGGAAGTGGTAATATTGAATTTTCACTGGCATTGTTTTTTCTTCACAAAATACTTTACCTCTTGTAAGCAATTAGGTCATTTTATAAAAGATGAAATCTGAACAGATAAATACACTGGAAATATATTTTTTTTTTGGAAATCACATAACACTTTTCCACTTGTTATGCCCCTGTAAACGAAGTTTCGGGGGTATATAGTTTTTGTCGTGTCCGTCTGTCTGTCTGTCTAGCTGTCTGTTTATCTCTCTGTCTCTCTGTTTGTCTGTTTGTCTGCAAAAACTTTAACCTTGCCCATAACTTTTGATTTAGTGGAACTATGACTTTCATATTTCTTATGTGTATCCCTTGTGACAAGACCTTTCTTTGGGTATCACCAAATTTGACCTTTTGACCTTGACCTTGGAGTTTGACCCACTTTTACAGGGTACATGAAAATTTTGAACTTTTACTTTTGCCAATATCTTTTGAACAGTAGATACCAGAACATTTATACTTCATATATAAATTCTTTGTTGAAAGACCTTTCATTGGATACCAACAACCTTGACCCTTTGACCTTGACCTTGTAGATTTCCTTACTTGTGAAAAAACTTTAACCTTGTCCATAACTTTTAAACGGTAAGGGATAGGGCTTTCATACTTCATATGTGTGATCTTTGTGAGAAGTCCCTTCATTGGATACCAAGAACTTTGACCCTTTGACCTTGACCTTTGAGACTGATCTACTTTAAAAAAGCAAACCTTGACCCTTATTTTTAAGGGTTATATCTAGTGCTTTCATACTTTACATATTTAATTCTTGTGACAAGAACTTTCATTTGATAACAAGAACTTTGACCCTGTGACTTTGACCTTAGAGTTTGACCTACTTTAAAAAAAAAATTAACCTTGGCCATAACTTCTGAACGGTTAGGGCTAGGGCTTCCATACTCTACATAAGTATTTTATGTGGCAAGACCTTTCATTTGATACCAACTACATTGACCTTTTGACCTTGACCTTGGAGATTTTTGTACTTATTGAAAAAACTTTAACGTTGGCTTACTTTCAAATTTCACAATTGTTTTCCAATTGTGAGAATACCCTACTTTTGGTACTTATTAGTGAAATTTGCATTTAAGAAAGATTAATCGTTGCTATGTTGCCATATGGGGGCATCAGTGTTTCACAAACACATCTTGTTTTACCTGCAAAAGGTGGCGACCACTGATCGCATTTAACTCACAATTTCTGTTTTTAATTCGCATTTAGTGAGTATTTTCTGTTTATTTCAAGCCCTGACATGATAGTACTTCAGATAATGCGACATGTGAATAAACAAGAGAATTTGTATTGGTGGTTTTCACTTTCATACTAAACTTGTTTCAGCATATAATACGAACTACCAGTTTACAACACGAAAGTGTTTCCTTCACATCTTGACAGTGCTTTTACGACTGTTAAAGATACACTTTTTATTTATTTATTTTTTTGCAGTAATAAATGTCAAGCAATCCTACATTGGGAATTTTTACAATCAAATTTGGGAAAAAGGTGCCTTTTTCATGTTGAGAACGGGGCCGAATATCGGCCCCAATTTAAGAGAATTGAGAGCCCTGATCGCCCACGAAACATTTGTGCTTCTACAGCAAATATACCCATGATCTTGTCAATATGACAGTAATTATAAATTCAATGTTCTTTTTCAAAATTATGATAGCCTATTCAGAATTAAAATGTACTTCACATATGTGTGAATATTTTGTAGATTTGCCTATGTGGAATTTGCAGACAAAGATTCAGTGACCACTGCCCAGGCCCTGGATGAATCACTGTTCAGAGGCAGGCAGATTAAGGTAAGGATTTGGTTTGTCCTATTTGGAAACTTTGATAAAAGATTCATCTTGCTTAAAGTTGATCACCATTTGTCAAAGGAATGTTTTGGCCATATTCAATTAGACTTTCACTTTATCTGAGGGCCCTTATATATATGGAGCTATAACTTGGTAACTGTTCAGTGTAATCAATAGTCACTGGATATATGCTATACAGCACTAGGTAGCAAAAAAATAACCGAATACTTCTTCTAATGCATGAAAGTAAGATACTAAAGAATTAAAAGAAACTTACAATAGTTGCACAGGTCAATGCAGTATACACACATGTACAAATACACATAACTGCAATGAAATGTAAACAAAGTTAATGCAAGATGAACAGCATTAACATGGCTTGCCATTCCATGTCGATACCCATGACAATAAAGCAGTCAGGTGTAACAAATGCAAAAAGTATACCCTGATAGCTGGTGCTGATATCCTACAAAGTAATTTCGAAAATTGCATGATATGCCTATTTATGAGTCGTGATCAGCTTTAAGTAAATTCTGTGTCTTAAAACCATTAAGCATTGTAGTTGTGATTAAATGTTGGATCAAATTGACTTTGAAAGCTAGATCTATTTTACGTAAAAATTCTAGAGCATTTTCCTTATCTATTTAAGAACTTTTTAAAAATTCACAGGTCAGTGCTAAGCGAACCAACAGGCCGGGAATTAGTTCAACCAACAGAAAACCACGGGGATTCCGGCCGAGGGGGAGGTTCAGAAGTCCCTATGGAGGAGGGGGGTACACACCTAGAAGACCAAGGTAATGCTTTTGGGGAGGTTTTAAGTTCATCTTTAAGAAATAATGGCATTCAAATATTTTTTTTAATACAAGTGCAAACAAGTTATATTCATATTGAACAGAGTATAATTATGAACATTCTTTTTTTCATTACATCTTTAATAATCCATGCTTCTTTAACTTCATTATGTTCAACAATGATGAGCAATCAAAAATACATGACTATATCATTTAAAGGTTTGAATTAAAAGCAATTCAGAAAGTAATAACTAAGCTGGTTATAGATTCCTTGATCTTAAACAGTTCTTGTATTAGCATTTAGTATAATTTTTATCAGTTTTCACACTTTTCACCAACTTTGTAAATTCCACCAGAGTGCTTTATAAAGCTTCTGTTTATTGTGGATAGAAGTCAAGTGGTCATTCAACTTTGTCCAATGTTTGCCATCAAATTTTACAATCGATTTTAGTTTGAGTTACAATGTTTCTTTTTAAAACAGCATAAGTTCCATGATAATGACATTTTTTTTTCTCAAAGTTATTCAAATTTGTAGTATGATTTTTTAAATTGAACAATTTGGAATGCGTAACTTTACACAAAACTGATACATCTATATACACTGGGGTTCTGTATGATACTTTGGGTGTGAAATAGTAGTATCACCTGTCTGTTTCACAAGCTTTTAGCCACATAGGTAAGCATTTTGAACTTGGAGAAAATTTTGACATCCTGCAGTAACTCTTGGGGCTTAGTTGGTGTATTTGATAGTTTTCAGGTAACTGTTAGCTTGCATCTTTCAGTAAAAATAGTAAAAATCAGAAGTTCAGAATAGAAGCATCAACTTTAGTTCTCCTGGAATTATGTTGAAGAAAAGTTGTATGGAAGTGGCGCTTGTTCCAGTAATTCTTAGCAGCATGCAAAGTTCTTGTATGTTGACAAAGTGGAAATAGGAGACTAGTGTCTTTTCATCAGTACCAATGAACTTTAAGGAATTTTAAATGGCTGCTTTATTATTTTGAGAAAAAATTTCAGAGATTTCAATTATTTTCCCCCATAAGAAAATCATCCACTGACATTAGTTTATATTTTGTTATTGACTTCATTTTAGTTTAACTGTTTTGTGATCTGCACTAGTTGTTGGAAAAATTGCACATTATTTGTTATATTTTATAGGGAAATCTCTTTCTTACACCAGTGAGATAATTGTTCTAAAATATCACTTGATTTTATTGTGTTTTTCTTTTCAGTCGATTCAGAAGAGCTGCGTTCTATTCTCCATACTGAAGATATATAGCATCAAATTCTTAATGATTATGTGGAAGTAATTTAGAAGCCCAAAGCACCTTTTCTTTTATGCTTTAACCTTAAAATATCTCAAATTGAAACCTTTGTTATCTCATAAGTGTAGTTTTTTTCTCTGTTCCATCAAGTGTGAGATAAAAAGGCCACCTTTTAAAAAAATGTTTGGTTGCCCTCTCCTAGCCAACTACTAAAAAATACCTGACTCAAAACTTTTTTAACCTAGAAGCAATTCTTTTATGCACTCTGAAAAAAAAAAATAAAGATTTCAAAATTTCAGCATTAAATATTGAAATTTTCAAAGAAAAACAATTTCTGAACTACCTAATGACCCAATTTTTTCTTCCTGAGTTAGAAGAGTTCAAACAAACATTATTTTAAAAGTTTGCCCAAGGTTATACTTCATTGATAATGTGATGAATAATTACACCTATGTCTTTTTACTTGAATATAACTATGTGTTAGGAGTTGGTTTATAACTTTAAATTTCTGTTGCTCTGTGTGTTGTTCCTTATTTGTTTTTGTCTTTATAGTCATTGTTTTTGTTTTAAAGAAAAATGTTTTCCAAGAAACTTACAAGTTCTGAACAAACCCAATCTATGTTTTACATATTGCTCATTTATTTTATGTTATATATTTAAGTGATATTTTATTCTTGTACTTTATATTTATGAAGAAATCCATAGATCTATGCATATTATATTTATTTCATTTTTCCTTGACTAGAGAATACTATTGTATTTTATATGCTTGGTATTTTGTGTTTTTCCTTTAAAAGATCTAGATTTCTTCAAAAGAAATTGTTTTTGCCTATATAGAAATATGTATATTGATCTTAACTTTCATGTGAACAAGGGCATAATCTCTTTTAAAAAGATCCATCTTGAAACAATCTACAAAGAAAATGTGCTTTATTTGCAGTTGTATAATTAGAAATTTCTTTACAAGCTGTCTGTTTTAAATGTTGTTGTGCTGTCAACATTAATAAAGTGTTTAACAAAATATGTTTCAAATTATACCTGGTGATGGAGGGAAAAAACTGAATACCTTCAGATATCCGGATGCCAGACATCCGGATGCTTCAGTATCCAGACGATTTTTCAGTGGAACAGAATTTTTTAATGTTACTTTGTCTTGTTTAAATGGTGATTCAGGTATCCGGATTCTTCACATATCCTGACAAATTGACTAGGAACCAAAGCATCCGGATAAATGAGGCTCCACTGTACATACTAAAATCCTTGAAGGACAAGTTTTTAAAATGTAAATAAGTGCCTACTCTCTGGTGGTGCTTGTGACCTTACAAATGCATGGGGTTTTACACCATTGTCTTTTATCAAAATATCGTGTAATATCAGGCTTGGTACTTTTGGTAAAACTTTCAAGACCATATTAAAGAACTATTAATTAAAGGAAAAAAGCTGATATAAATTTTTTTAGTTCACTTTGACAAAGAACTATATGTGGTACATGTGTATATTGTATATCTTTGCCCCCTCAAAAGTCAAATTTTGAAAAATGTTTGAAATGTGCTGAATTCAATGAGTTGTATGAGAAATATAAATTAACAGAACATATTATAGTTTCAAAGTAGTTTATTGACTATTTTTGTTTTTATGACACCATAAACAAGTCTGATTTTATGTCATTTTTTATAGAGAGGACAAAATGGACAAAATTTCAACAATTTCAGCTTTTTAATTTTAGAGCGCAAGTTTGCTAAGGAACAATATTTACATATTTCATTGATATTATCATTCTACACATTATATCAAAATACTGAACCTGATCAGACCTGCGCTGAGTAACTTATTACTCAAAATACAGGTGTAATTTATACATTTTTCTGTAGAAATCACAGAAATTTTAAATTTGCATCATTTTCGTGACGACATTTGAAACATATTACGTCATTGTTTATGAAAATAGTCGGTGCTTGATGTATCTTAGTGTATTCTACTCGTGTGCCAAGTAATACTGAAATCAGGTCAAAACTGTAGGAGGAGTAGCTTTTAAAAGGAATTTCACAGAAAATTCTAACTTTAGTGTTTGTGTTTCACACACTCATCATTTTCTTGCATTTTGCTATCAATTTCTAATTAATTCTAAATGTATACAACTTCATCATATAATGCTTAGTGGCAAAAATAATTGACCTTCAATCATATTTTTTTTTTGCATGACAAATCTTCATCAAAATTAACAGCAGAAGAATTATCTAATCAGATAAAATTAGCAAAAAATCTTTAGGTATCTGTGGCTAAAAACTCATACTTCTATGAGCTTCAATCAAAAAAACTTTTTTATGCGCCCGGATCGATAAATCCAGGGCATATATTGTTTTTGTCCTGTCTGTTTGTTTGTCTGCAAACTTTAACCTTCGCCATAACTTTTGAACCATGAAAGACAGAGACTTCATATTTGGTATGCATACTCTGCTAATAAAGCTCTTTCAAATGACACCATATTCAATGACCTTGTGACCTTGACTGTGACCTATATGTTAAAAATAGCTTTTTGTCTGCAAACTTTAACCTTCGCCATAACTTTTAAACCTTGAAAGATAGAGACTTCTTATTTGGTATGCATACTCCACTTATAAACCCCTTTCAAATGACACTAAGGTGAATGACATTGTGACCATGACTGTGATATATATGCTAAAAATAGCTTTTTTGAACCTTCACCATAACTTTTATACCATAAGAGATAAAGACTTCATATTTGGTATGCATACTCCACTAATTAAGTTCTATCAAATGACCCTAGGTCAATGACCTTGTGACCTTGACTGTTACCTATATGCTAAAAATAGCTTTTTTCGAATTTTTTTGCAGCAGGGCGCATAGTGTTTCACAAACACATCTTGTTTTTAATTATTCATACTTTATTGAATCTTAAAATCAGTCAATACACAGAAACATCTCCTTAAAGGTGTCCAGAACACGGCCTCGTCTGTTGGGTTTCTGATCTTCGTCCTCTGCCAGACAAGTCTCTCCTCTTCTTTCCTAGTCATTTTCATTTTTTGTGTGTATTTTTTTTTTCAAAAATCAAAATGCTATTTTTTTTTTAATGGGGGTTATGTGATTTTTTTTTCATCTATTCTTATTTTTTCTCTAACTTTTTTTCTTTAATTTCCCCTCTTTTTATTGATTATATATACTAGTGAAAATAAACCACTCCAATGATTATTCAAAAGGTTACCCAAAACAAACACATTTTACACAAAAGAAAACAACTGAAGCAAACAGTATTTACTTTTCAAACAGATGTACATTGGAGTGATTTTTACACAGTATTGATGCATGGCACCGCTCAAAAAAGCCAAGCTACACCAATCTGCAAAAGAAACTAAGAAATAAATCACAAAGAAAATGGTACAAAAAAAGAAAGCCTTCATTTAGACCCTCCCAGGAGAATGTAAATCCTTCCTCTCGGGCTTTGTTCCAATATGAACAGGAGAGGACAAAAACTAAGTATCGGTCAATGTATTGCACACATGAACATGATAAAAACAAGATGGGCATATTAAAATCTTATGGTTAAGTAATTAATCAATGAAAAAATATTTAGCTTTGAACCTTCATATTAGATAAACATTTCTATTCTTTTTTTTCTGTAAAGAATTTAAATTATTTTGGCGGTTTTCTGTTTTTTTTTTGTTGTTGTTGTTTCTTTTCATGTAAATGCACTGATCAGACCTGCGCTGAGTAACTTTTTACTCAAAATACAGGTGTAATTTATACATTTTTCTGTAGAAATCACGGAAATTTTAAATTTACATCATTTTTGTGACGACATTTGAAACATATTACGTCATTGTTTATGAAAATAGTCGGTGCTTGAAGTCAGCTTATATCCCCATGTTTAAGAACATAATAAAATATTTCTCAGTTAAAATTTGATTTGGGGGGCAAATGTAGGTTATTAACGAAGTTCTTTAGGGGAACTCATATCATACCTAAGATCAGAATCAGTGT
This sequence comes from Saccostrea glomerata, assembly GCA_003671525.1. Classification (NCBI taxonomy): domain Eukaryota; kingdom Metazoa; phylum Mollusca; class Bivalvia; order Ostreida; family Ostreidae; genus Saccostrea; species Saccostrea glomerata. Next base: position 752,461 of record PRKT01000017.1, on the reverse strand, counting down.
CCCAAATTAAAGTTTTCTGTGCAAAATGTTAATTTGAATTGCATGGTTTATGCTACTATTATATTTTATAGCATTAACATGATTAATCATGTTGCAGAAGAGATCCCATTTTCAGTGTAACTGGATTCATGTTCTTGGAACATGCTAAAGTTTATGGAACAAGTTAATTCCCAAGTTACTATAAATCCTACAAACAGCAATCTTGATAGATGTTTCTAGATATGTAACTACATGATTGTAGGAAAAGGGGGATATATTTTTGCTGATATAAAGTAAAGAATAAAAAAAAATATGCTCCCATCCTCAGTAACACTATTACTCAAATGAACATAGGTAATCAAAGATTAGAAACTCACCTTGACAAATGTTATCAGTTTAAGTAATGCAAATCTCACATATTTTCATGATACAACTGTAGTTAGTATTTATCCTGACAACAATATTCAAGTGCAAGTTCTGTTTAAATAGGTTTTAGTTCATTGGGGACTGATCTGTTCCAAAAACTTTAACCTGGTCACTCGTTTGGAAAATGTAGGTCAGATCCAGCATCTGAAGCAAGTAAATCCTTAGATGCATCATCCATGCAAGTTTGGTCCAGGTAGGGATGAAAATTTCTTAAGAATAACCTAGTCACTTGTCTAGAAAATGTATGTCAGATTCAGCATCTGAAGCATTAGTCTGGTAGTGTCCATCCTTAGATGCATCATCCATGCAAGTTTGGTTCAGATAGGGCTTATAGTTAGACCTGCTGCAAAAATTTTAACCTGGTCACTCATCTTGAAAATGTAGGTCAGATCTAGCATCCAAAGCAAGTCTGGTAGTATCCCTCCCTAGATTCATCATCCATGCAAGTTTGGTCCAGGTAGGACTTATAGTTACTTGGAAATAACCTGGTCACTCATCTGGGAAATGTATGTCATATCCAGCATCCATAGCAAGTCTGGTAGTGTCCATCCCTATATGGATCATCCATGCAAGTTTGGTCGAGTAGGGCTTAAAGTTACTTGAGTTAAGACCTGCTTCAAAAACATTAACCTGGTCACTCATCTGAAAAATGTAGGTCAGATCCAGCAACCAAAATAATTTAAATTCTTCACAGAAAAAAAAGAATAGAAATGTTTATCTAATATGAAGGTTCAAAGCTAAATATTTTTTCATTGATTAATTACTTAACCATAAGATTTTAATATGCCCATCTTGTTTTTATCATGTTCATGTGTGCAATAATTGACCGATACTTAGTTTTTGTCCTCTCCTGTTCATATTGGAACAAAGCCCGAGAGGAAGGGTTTACATTCTCCTGGGAGGGTCTAAATGAAGGCTTTCTTTTTTTGTACCATTTTCTTTGTGATTTATTTCTTAGTTTCTTTTGCAGATTGGTGTAGCTTGGCTTTTTTGAGCGGTGCCATGCATCAATACTGTGTAAAAATCACTCCAATGTACATCTGTTTGAAAAGTAAATACTGTTTGCTTCAGTTGTTTTATTTTGTGTAAAATGTGTTTGTTTTGGGTAACCTTTTGCATAATCATTGGAGTGGTTTATTTTCACTAGTATATATAATCAATAAAAAGAGGGGAAATTAAAGAAAAAAAGTTAGAGAAAAAATAAGAATAGATGAAAAAAAAATCACATAACCCCCATTAAAAAAAAATAGCATTTTGATTTTTGAAAAAAAAAATACACACAAAAAATGAAAATGACTAGGAAAGAAGAGGAGAGACTTGTCTGGCAGAGGACGAAGATCAGAAACCCAACAGACGAGGCCGTGTTCTGGACACCTTTAAGGAGATGTTTCTGTGTATTGACTGATTTTTAGATTCAATAAAGTATGAATAATTAAAAACAAGATGTGTTTGTGAAACACTATGTGCCCTGCTGCAAAAAAAATTCGAAAAAAGCTATTTTTAGCATATAGGTAACAGTCAAGGTCACAAGGTCATTGACCTTGGGTCATTTGATAGAACTTAATTAGTGGAGTATGCATACCAAATATGAAGTCTTTATCTCTTATGGTATAAAAGTTATGGTGAAGGTTCAAAAAAGCTATTTTTAGCATATATATCACAGTCATGGTCACAATGTCATTCACCTTAGTGTCATTTGAAAGGGGTTTATAAGTGGAGTATGCATACCAAATAAGAAGTCTCTATCTTTCAAGGTTTAAAAGTTATGGCGAAGGTTAAAGTTTGCAGACAAAAAGCTATTTTTAACATATAGGTCACAGTCAAGGTCACAAGGTCATTGAATATGGTGTCATTTGAAAGAGCTTTATTAGCAGAGTATGCATACCAAATATGAAGTCTCTGTCTTTCATGGTTCAAAAGTTATGGCGAAGGTTAAAGTTTGCAGACAAACAAACAGACAGGACAAAAACAATATATGCCCTGGATTTATCGATCCGGGCGCATAAAAAAGTTTTTTTGATTGAAGCTCATAGAAGTATGAGTTTTTAGCCACAGATACCTAAAGATTTTTTGCTAATTTTATCTGATTAGATAATTCTTCTGCTGTTAATTTTGATGAAGATTTGTCATGCAAAAAAAAAATATGATTGAAGGTCAATTATTTTTGCCACTAAGCATTATATGATGAAGTTGTATACATTTAGAATTAATTAGAAATTGATAGCAAAATGCAAGAAAATGATGAGTGTGTGAAACACTAATGGCAGCTTTATATAATGAGGATTGAAGTCTCACAATTGTAAGTCGAACTCCAAGGTCAAAATTGTTGGTATCCAAAGGAAGGTCTTGTCACAAGGAATACACCCGTGAAATATGAAATCACTAGTGAAAATGTTCCATAAGTTTTATTTAGCTCTACTGGTCAGAGACCAGAAGAGCTTATGCGATAGTAAGGTGTCCGTCGTCCGTCCTTCTGTCTGTCTGTCCAGCTGTCCGTCTGTCTGTAAACAATTTTTCAAAACGCTACTCCTCCTACAGTTTTGGTCTGATTTCAGTATTACTTTACACACAAGTAGACTACACTAAGATACATAAAATAATGCATTGGTTTTTGATTTCGATGAACAGTGTTGCCATGGTTACTAAAATTAGAATTTTCTGTGAAATGCCTTTCAAACGCTACTCCTTCTACAGTTTTGGTCTGATATCAATATAACTTGGCACACAAGTAGACTACACTTAGATACATAGAATAGTGCATCGGTTTTTGATTTCGATGAACAGTGTTGCCATGGTTACTAAAATTAGAATTTTCTGTGAAATGCCTTTCAAACGCTACTCCTTCTTCAGTTTTGGTCTGATATATCAATATTACTTGGCACACAAGTAGACTACACTTAGATACATAGAAAAGTGCATCGGTTTTTGATTTCGATAACAGTGTTGCCATGGTTACTAAAATTAGAATTTTCTGTGAAATTCCTTTAAAATGCTACTCCTCCTACAGTTTTGGTCTGATTTCAGTATTACTTTACACACAAGTAGACTACACTAAGATACATAGAATAGTGCATCGGTTTTTGATTTCGTTGAATGGTGTTGCCATGGTTACTAAAATTAGAATTTTCTGTGAAATGCCTTTCAAATGCAACTCCTTCTACAGTTTTGGTCTGATTTCAATATTACTTGGCACACAAGTAGACTACACTAAAATACATAGAATAGTGCATCGGTTTTTGATTTCGATGAACGGTGTTGCCATGGTTTCTGAAAATAGAATTTTCTGTGAAATTTATTAAAAAGGTACTCCTCCTACAGTTTTGATTTGATTTTAATATAACTTGGCACACAAGTAGACTACACTAAGATACATAAAAAAGTGCATTGGTTTTTGATTTCGATGAGCGGTGTTGCTATTGTTACTAAAGTTAGAATTTTCTGTGAAATTCCTTTTAAAAGCTACTCCTCCTACAGTTTTGATCTGATTTCAGTATTACTTGGCACACGAGTAGACTACACTAAGATACATAGAATAGTGCACTGGATTTTGATTTCGATGAATGGTGTTGCCATGGTTACTAAAAATAGAAATTTCTGTAAAATTCCTTCGAAAGGCTTCTCCTTCTACAGTTTTGGTCTGATTTCAATATAACAGCACACAAGTAGACTACACTAAGATACATAGAATAGTGCATCGATTTTTGATTTTCATGAACAGTGTTGCCATGGTTACTTAAATTAGAATTTTCTGTGAAATTTCTTTAAAACGGTACTCCTCCTACAATTTTGGTCTGATGGCAATGGCTTCTTTTCTCATCCTTTGTTATAAGTACAAACCAGTAGAGCTACAGTCTCGACATAGACTTCTGGTTTTTAAAATGGGTCAAATTCTAAGGTCAAAAAGTCAAACATTTAAAACCATTCAAATGTTGTTTCACAATAGACATGTGGAATAGGAAAGCCATAGCACCAACTATTCAAAGGTCATGGCCAAGGTTTGGAAGTTTTTGGTATGAATGAATTAAAATCAAAGGTGAGGTGTCAAATTTGGTGGCGCCCGAAGAAAATTCTTGTCACAAGGAATACAAAAGTTATGGGCAACGCAAGGTTACAGTTTTTTGCTAACTAACAGAGGGACGGGGCAAAAACTTTATACCCATGAATCCTCGATTATGGGAGCATAAAAATGTGGAATAACCTATCTGTGTCTATGGAGAAGAAAAGTATAATAGACAAGCCCTTAACAGGTCTTTTGACAAAGTCATTCCAACATTAAAATGTTCTATCTACATTTTCAACGACCTGTTCATATTTTTCTTGTTATTCATATATCTATTGCAGAATTCTGGAGCATTTTTAGTTTTCTTGGTCTTTTTCATTATACTGTGAACGTATTACATTTGGCTGTGTATTCAGCGTTTTTGGCGGAAAGCAATATCCGCTAATTCAAGTACAACGCTAAATATTTAAATTTCCAATTAATTTTCCCTATGATTCTTTACAAAATAAAATGCAGTATATTTTCTCATGAACTACATTAGGAATGTATAATGAATAAGCATGAATATCTCCATTGTTACGTCATAATACCGTTCTTGACATCGAAAAGTCAAACAATATAGTGCACACTGTTTTGTTTTAAAAATGACAGTTGAACGGTGTAAATTTATGGCAAGTCATCAGAAAAATAATGTAAATATAAGAAATGAATTTAATTTTTTGAAGTTTCATGAGGTAATATGAACTACAACGCTTCACACCAGCATATTTATCACGACGAAGCGCTAACGCGCTTCATGAAATATGCCGGCGTGAAGCGTCGTATTTCATAACCTCATGAATCTTCAAAAATTAAATTCATTTCTTGAATGTCTCGAACATCTAGGAAGAAGAACATTAAGGTATGCGCTAAATCAAATCCACGCTAACCTGTTCAAAATCCAATTTTCGCCAAATATCGTACGCGCTATATATATAATACATTTACAGTATATGATCGTTTATAGAGGGGAAAATAATTTTTTTTTTATATAAATTCATAATTATGACTAGGACGCTACTTATTTTTCTTTTGATAAAAATATATCACCTACCTAATATTATTAGAGGCAGGTGTATTTTTTTTATTAAAGAAAAATAAGTAAGTCAGGTGTCTATGGACGCCACAGATTTTCCATGGTTCAGATGATAGAAAGACTGCCAACTGCCACACGTATTTATACATATTTAAATAAATTTTTTTATGTATATTGATATTTAGGAGATTTTTCTACGAAAGCCCATTGAGCTCATTTTCACAGGTTAAAAAAACAAATTTCGAGTTATAACGCTAAACTTTCGCGAATAAATACGTAACTTTCGCGATATAATGCGAAACTTTCGCGAATAAACGCGTGAATTTCGGATTATGACACAAAATTTTCTCGAATAAAAGCGTAACGTTCACATTAATAACGCGAAACTATTGCGATATAACTTTGGAAACAAGCGGTAATGAATGAATAAATAAATGTATAATTAGTAAAAAAAAAAAAAGAAAAAGAAGCTATGTTAATAAAAAAAAAATAATCTTCGATACCAGTTAAATCTTAGATCATTTATATAGTAACTTTCTTATTACATAGTATGTAACATACTTTTTAGAAAATTGTAAATCAACGTCATGAACAATTACGTGACGTCACAAAGGTTTAAACTGCGAATTTCGGGTAAAAAGAAACACAGCAAGAAAAATGTCAATCAGAAGGAAGATTTTTTGTTTCGGTGGAGTGGATGCTCTTTTGGCCAGTGTTACCAATTATAAACTTGCGGATTACATATACTGGTAAATATCTGCGTGTCTAAAGTTTAATTTTAAGAATGCAACGTGTCTAAATGGTTGATTTCTTAGAACTTAGGGAAGGGAAATAGATGTTAACTTATTGGTGATTTTCCATTTTAGTCGTGAACCCGATCCGTCATTCTTGGAGACAATTCTTCAAACTCTTGGTTTACAAAAAGTCCCCGAACCTGTGTGTCCAACGTCCTTTGAAGTAATACTGGTATGGTTTCTGTAATTTATTCCTATATGATAAGGACCTTTTCTACACCAGTGCAAAATGTTTTTGGACATTGAAAAAATATATTTTATAAGTGTTAGTATTGAGCATATTTATTTAATTTTCACTGTATGGTATGTGGCATTTACCCCCAGGAAAATAAGTGAATAGAAATCACTTTAATAATTACCGGTATTTCATTTAACTTATTTTGGCCTTCAAAATTTTAAGAATACTTGAATGGATTACAAATTTAGTACATGTACTATAAAATTATTTTATATTTTTATAGTATTGAGATCTAAGGGCACATCACACTAACTGCTGAAAAATACCATTGAATCAGAACTCTTAATTTAGTGTGCAGTGTAGAGAGAGTCTTTTTTCAGTACACATGTCACCGAAACCATATTTCACACATTCTTAAACTTATTGTTGAGAATGTATTACTGTATGATATTGAAAGAAATAAATTTTATATAGAAAACTTACAAAAATAATAATTTTTACCATTTCTGTGTTAGTTATACCATATACTATATACCATATACTATTTATATGAATTTACTAAATCGTGACTTTGTTTCAGGTTGTTGTCGGGTGGATTGTCCTACAGATAATTTTTGTAGTTTTCTACAGAAAGAAGAGTGTCGTAAAAGTAAGTTTTTATCAAAATATTTAAACTTTTATTTTTCAATCTCTGCAATTTCTATACGTAGTTACAAATTCATTTATTTTCTTGATGTCTATAGTGTTACCATTGCTTTTCAAAGAAATTTGTAACGTACTTAAGTTATCAATTTATTTATTACAGGACACAATGGTTCAGAGTGTACAAAATTTCATATCTGATACAAGTGATGTATCCGTTGCATCGCCAGTTGATGCAATTGATGCTGCTGAAAATGTCAGGGCCAGTGTTTCAGAGGGAATAATTTTCTTCAATGAAGTTTCATCTGTAGACATTGACAGCGTGGAAAAGAATGCAATCGAAAGTGTTTCAGAGGGAAGACTTTTCTTCAATGAAATTGAACCTGAAGGCATTGGTAGTGTGGAGAAGAATGCGATCGAAAAAACAAGTCTTTCAGAGGGAATAATTTTATTGAATGTAATTGAACCTGCAGACATTGGTAATGTAGAGGAGAGAACGAGTGAAGATCTCTCCTCTTCGTCTGATGACACGGCAGGGTACGCCTCAGATGATTGCAACACTGGTACTGATTCGGAAGTTGAATCTTTATGGTTAGAATCGGAGACAGAAACATCAAATACATCTGTTAGCAATATTATCACTAAGCATGATTCAAAAGATTCATCAGAGAAAGATTTTAACTTCATCCAAGAAAAGGATAATCCAACTGAGTGGATTCAGACTGCAAACACAAAAGATGGTGTGGAAGAAATAAAAGATGAAGTATTGAATCCATCAGTTGCATTAGAGCAAAACGCCAATGTCTCGAGACGAGACATAGATGACTATTTCGAGGATAATGTTGATGAAGTGGATTATGCTTCAGATTTCGCCGAAGAAACCACGGAGTCCGACGACGAGGTCCTATGGATTCCAACGAAGACTAGTGCAGATGAGGATAGTCTTAATCGAAATGATAGGCCTGAATGGAGTCAAACTGATTCGCAGTGTTTGGATGTCGGAACTGTCAAAAAACACAGGGATACCTTAACGGAGAGAGGGGAGGAAGAAGCCATACGACCCGAAACTGTCAGCGTGCTGCAAAAATTAGAGGAAACAAGTCGCTATCTGTCTTGTCCTACACAGAACAAACTGTCAGCTGTGCACATGGAAGAGAAAGAAGATGGACCTCAAAGTTTTCATGGAATGAGAAGTGAATCTGATTTTGGATACACATCCGATCTATCTGAGGATGAAATTGCTCAGGCGTCAGGAGGTAGTGGAGGTGAAACAGATCCAGAGCTGGAAGCTATTTGGCTGTCTTCTCTTGAAGTTGACGCTAACACACGTTCATCCTCAACACCAAAGAAAAATTTGGATGTATACAGACCCTCGATTCATACAGATTTTTTCGATTCAAAAGGATATGGAATAGAAAACAAGGATATTAATTATGGAGATGAGTTGCAGCTATCATCAACATCCTCTGAGAGTGGATCGAAATTCTATGAATCCTCTTTCGGTGTCAATTCCAACATGAAAGAATCTTGGCGGCGAAATTTTACAGAGGATATCGATCCCGATGATGAATACTTGGTGCATTATGAGAAATCGAATGATTCCGAAGATGAAACTGATGTATTGAACCAAGAACGAAGACTTCCAACATTAGTTGATGATTTTGAAGATCACTCAAGCGCACCATTTGAGAGCTCTTTTCATACTGATCCAAATATAGATCTGTTAAAGAACGTTCCAAAATGTGTCGGATGTGGAAGTTACTTTGCTACATGGAGAATTAGAAATTGTGCAGCTTGTCGCAAACCTCCTAAGCATCCTAATATATGCTCAAATAAGAAGAGGAAACTTAGTTGTAAATAAAGATATTTGGAATTCACAATTTTTAAGATTCAACAAATTTTGCCATGGCCAAAAGCGTCGCAAACTGATTAAATACCAGTACATGTATTTTATATTAAAATGTATTATAGGCATGAGATCAATTCCTTGCTCTCCATCCAATAAACGATCTTTATGTTGCCTTTTGTTGAAGTCTAATAAACACGGATATATTTGAAAATTGTGGCCTGCCTTTACTTTAAACAATTTTGCACCTAAGTTTGTTAGATTAATATTATAGTACATGTATATTGCCTCTAGAGCTACATGTATCCGTAAATATGGTCTTCTCAATTCCTACCTCATCTGTTGTTGGTGTCACCTTTATTTGAAGATCACAAGCTCATCTACCTTTATGTTGGAAAATATGAAAATATATATCTCAAACAGAAAAAGTTAGACCCTCTTCCAATGGAAGTCATTAATGAATGGAGATAGGTAAAAAAAATTCAAGAAACTCCTGGGAAGAAAAAAATGTAATTTGGATTGTGTAGATTCAAGTTTGTTTAAATCATGACCTCCGGAGTAGGGTCATGGTCACAAATGATAATTTTTAGATAAGAATACATTGGGGGGATGTTTAAAATCTTCTCCTGAACAGCAAATCATGGTTGTCATATCACCCCTTGGTTTAGGGTGTGACCACAACCGACGATCCAACTTTTACAGAGGAAAATCTTGAAAATTCATAAAATATACAGTAAATTCACAATCACATTTGTATAAAATCATCCTCAAGTGGTGTAGACTAAATAGTTAAATAAATCATTGGTGATAGTACAAAGATACGAAGTATCACGAAATATATTAATCTACTAGTATATTATTTTTATTTTGCAGAATTTTGCAAGTGCTTCTTTCGCATTTCATAATTAACAACAAAATCTTGAATCAATAATTATTTTCATTTTGTCATAGATTTTTTTTTCTGAAGGCATTGAATGAAAAAAATTATATGTATAATACGAATTTTTTCTCAGTTTAACTTTTTTCTTCTTTTTATTTTTTAGATTGAGTTTTTTATGACTTAAAAAGTGAGGATATGAATATTGTTCCTGTATGGTTTTATCTGTTTTTTTTTTTTAAATCTTTCACTTGACAACATTTACGATCCTTTTTTCATGAAATGGCAAAAACTGTCTTGCGCAAGTTGCATTTAGAAAATTTTCCGAATTTGATTTGCAAGAGTTTCCTCCCTTTTTATGCGCTCTTCAGATAGGAGGAGAGAAAATAGTTAGGTTTCGTTACAATCGGCAATCCTCGGCTGACTCCCCTTCGCTCCATTCAAAGTTATTGTCGAGTGCGCGAGACATCCGAGTAGTTCCGAGTGGTTTCGTTATGCAAGGTGGGCCGACAAGATGATTTTTCCACTGGTGTTATATCATTTCCCATTTATCGTATCAATAAGAAAACCACATTAGTAACTTAAAAAGGTAAGTAGTTGTGTTGAAGAACACGTTACAATTTTGATTATTTTTTTGCCTGTCGTAAAAAATTAAATGTTTACCTGTACAACCGAGATAATTCGAACTTTGTTTTATAACCTTTTGTGTAATGTCAACTAAACGAGTATCTTTATGGTATTATTATGTGTCTAACATACATTTGTTAAACGCGGATAAATATCATGCGGTGTATTCATGTCATTCGTTTGTTAAGTTCTTGAACTCAAGTTGTAGTATCGTCTAGTATCCTATTTTCGACCGTATTGTATTTTCGACCTATTTTTCTCAATCTGTTTCCCGTGCAGATACCGTGCGGAAGAACATTATTTTCGGTTACTACTCTTGGAAAAATACCTTTCAAGCACATCTGTAGTGAAAATACCCAAAATAATTAATTCAACGGAATTACCTCCGTGGTTTTAGTCCGATGTCAGAAATTATATTCTTTTTACTAATGCACATTTTATCTGTTGATTAATCAAAGCCGTAATCGGTTAATTACACTGTACAAAGATTTTTTGATGACAATTTCCCTAAAGAAAATTAAGATCACTGTCAAAGAGACGCATGAATATTGAAATGAATGGGTGGATTAAACGAATTTTTTTTCTCACTTAGAAATGGGCACTCTCTTACAGATTTTTACTGAAAAATGCAACGTAATTTCATTGATTTCTTTTGAAACTGCACAGCTCCTGACAAATGGGTTCAACCAACGAATAAATGTATTTGCAACTGAAATATCAAACTTGTTCAATGTTTTTTTGAAAGACAGACAATCGTATTTTTTATTGTTTGGAATATCCAACAGATATTTAAAGCCAATACTGTTTGGTCATTGATACTATATTTAGGTCGAAAACACAAGACGCTAATATTTTTGTAGGTAAAAATGCATCCTCCCCATATTATGGCATATAAATAAAATAAACACAAAACTGCAATTTGGGTTGTATAATTTTATTCATAGACACATATGCTAACATTTTAAGCCCATAGTTTTTCAGCTTCTATAAAGTTTTCAAGAAATTAATAAATTACATCTAAATAGGTCGAAAATACAATACGCCAGGATACAGACAAGCATATGTACACGTGTATCAAGCATTATTTATTGAATATCACGATGACGCTTTAAACAGTCAACAGTTCATTCTGTGGCCTGGTCAACAGTTCGACTGTTTCATGATCACGCAAAAACAAAAAATAATTCGTGAAACAGTTCATAATGCCTAATTACAATTTATATAGTAGGTTAGGTAATAACAATGCTTATTTATTCATAAAGCAAAATCCAATTTGATAACTGTCTTCTTATATTTTGTTATTTCAACAGGTTTCCAACTTCCACATTGAAGTGATATAAAGTGCAATGACCCTGACAAAGCTTCTTAGTGTATACAGAGGAATAGCCAACAAAAGTCAGATCTTATTTACTGAAAAATATCTAGTCTGGACCACCACTACAGTTTCGGTTGGACTTTATGGGGCTGGAGATCTGCTAGCACAACATTTGCAAGTAAAAAAGAAGAAAATGAAAGGTTTGGACACTATTCGCTCAGGAAAAGTTGCAGCAGCCGGCTTCATAATTGGGCCCTTCATACACTACTGGTACATGTATCTCGATCGAATATTACCAGGACGATGTTTCAGGATTGTGACTAAAAAAGTTGTGATCGATCAGATCATCTGCTCACCTATAGTGATTGCACTGTACTTATATACCACTTCGTTATTTGAAAAGAAAAGTTTGAGTGACATTAATAGAGAGGTACTTCCAAAGAGCATCACCCTTTTCATTGCAGAACTTCCCATCTGGCCCCCAGCGCAATATTTTAGTTTCTTTTTCTTGCCAACAAAGTACAGAGGTGTTTATGACAATGTTATATCCTTTGGATATGATACACTATTTTCTTATGTGAAATTTGATGCAGACCTAGGTTGGACTAAAGCAGAAATGGAAAAACATGATTCACGTAGTGATGTAACAGTATGCATTGAAGATAAAATTGATTCATTAAACTCATTATGATTTGATACGTGAAATTAAAAAGACATGTTTAACTGATCAATTGTTTTCAATTTTTAAATCACCAATGCAAATTACTTAGGAATTTTATGTTAAGTTATTTGTTAAATTGTTGATGTCAAGTTCTTTTCTAATTGTGTATTGCATGTAACTGTCTCCATTAAATAATGAAGACTGGGGATCCAGAATTCATTGGAATGTTCTCCAGTTAATCAGAATAAAGAATTTTATGAATATGATGTACTGCTATGGCATTGTTTTGTACTTATGGAACTCTATCGGGTAAACCCCTTGTCTTGTAAGTTTGTACCCTTAGTTAATTCTATTGATTTTTTATAATGATCTTGTGTATGAAGTAAAGGCATAACACATTGAGATGTACCTGGGTTGCTTTTCCGTGTTCTTTGTGGAGTTATCTTTCTTGAAACATGGTACAACGAATGATTTAAAGATTCAATAAATAGAGTCTCAATCAATAATTGCTAAGTAATTAAAGTCTTTAGAGAATTTTTCTAATATAATAATATATGCACATACAAGTATATTTAATAAAAAATGTGGTCTATTGTTTTCATAGACTGGAGATGGAAAAGTAATAAGAAACCTGAAATTGTACTCACTTGCAACTATAAAAAAGTTTTAGATGCTACATTTTTTTTCAGGACCGAGTCAATGATTCTTGATTTGAAATAAAAGAAAAAAATGCACTAGGTTTAGTTCAGATCATGCCAAATTTGCCAATGCCTGAATCTTTTTGATGGGTGTGTATGTTTACCCCAAATTAACAGACGGCCTATTTCGAACTTTTCATTGATAACCATTTGCCCCTATCATTACGCAGTACATGCCACCATGTGAAATATCTACCTCAGTAAGGTCGGTGTCATTCGTTTGTAGCAAGTGGCAAGAAATCGGGTTCAGAGGGGAAACTTTTTTTTTCAAAAAATGAGAGATAACAGATTAAAATACAAATGTTCCAATTTGAATTTATCAGTCATTCAGTCCTTTGTATAATCTTTCTTCGCAAGGTAAACCCTGAAAGTGATGTATGGTTTTTTAGACAGTCTAATGTCTTTGTAAAATAGATTTGGTTTTGGAAACCTGTACAGAAGAATCTAAGCTCTTACTTTCAAGACTTTGTTCCCCTCTTAGATATAAAAATAGCATCAGTCAGTCTTTAAACGATAATATTCTAAGCATAGTACCAAATGGCAAGAATCATCCTGGATTCAGTTGCGTGTATGGGTTGTATCAAGAGGTGCAACGATACAGCGATATATCGATCGTATTGATATTAAGTGCTCCTGCAATACATATCGTATCGTCGTGTATGTATCGTGATACCGTACGGTATAAGTTAATTTACATTTATCTAATTTGAAAATTGAAAAACCCGTACAACCCAATAGAGCTTGTTTTGCATACAAGGCACCCCAACTTTTTATATCCACAATTCAAATAGAATCAAAACAGGAACTCTTGCAATTTCTATTAAGTCCTCTATTAATTTATTGTTTGATAATACACGTAATGAACAGAGCTCTTTAATTAATCTGTTTGATAGTCTCCAGACATTGGATAATTCGGAACAATATCAAAAAGATGCATTCTTGAAGTTGCAAACATGTTTCGTCTTAATTGTTGCTGTAACTTTTTACAAGTTATTAAATTATAAAAAGAACGTAAATTCCTTCTTTTATGTTTAACATGGGGCCATACAGCGAAGTTATCGGAATTTGTTGTTGGGTAATTATAAAGTTATGATCCTGAGCATCACATGTGGATTTTTCCCCTGAATACTAATACATACATTGTTTGAATGGATGCCGTTCTACTTTAAAGCTCACCCGAGCTTAGAAGTCAAGTGAGTTTTTCTGATCACATTTTGCCCGGCGTCTGTCTGTCTGTCCGTCAGTCCGCCTGTCTGTCCATCTCTCCATGAACTTTAAACATGTATTTGACATTTCTTCTCTAGAACCACTGAAACAGTTTCAATACAACTCGTCACAAAACATCTTTTGGTGAAGGAGATTGAAGTTTAATCAAATGACAAGCCCTGTTCCTTTTCATGGGGAGAAAATTATAAAAATTGTTGATTTTTAAAACTTATTTGCTTACTTATTCTCTCCATGAGCACGAGGCCATTCTACATGTGACCATCGGCAAGGTCACTGGCAACAATTTACTCTCTCCCCTCAAACTGTTCAACACCTGTTCTTCTGCTTCTCTCTCTTTCTTTTTCTCGACTGTCATATCAATTAGTCACACTGGTATGGTCACATTTTTGTATTGATTCAAGTTCACTTAAAACAAAACTCATTGATGCTATATGTAGAAGCCACATTTTAAAGTCTAAATTTCATGGAAATTCTTCCTCCCAAGAACAGCAGAGCCCAGTCGACTCAGGCGTGCGATCTGGCCAACAGACCACTTGCTTTTTGCTGGGAGACGAGGATGGACTTATATTTTTTAATGTATTAACAATGTTAACAAAATGTACTATTTGGCAGACAGTGAAAATGGGCACTGAGCATCATCCACCTCAAGGAGGACGGAAATACAGATTTAAAATGTTGTTTGGAAAGAAAGGACGTTGTTTTGCTTTGAATTCAAGATCTATCTGTATGTTGAATATTATAACCATGGTTTCTCCAGATAGTTGCTTTGTGATGCAGTTTTCTAGGTTACATTAATTCAATGATGAAAACCAGAACTTTCGTACTTAAGATTTTAATTTTGAACAGGTTTTGTATCCAGCTATTAACTGATCTTCTAACCAAACACTCCTTACTCTTCTGGTGTAAAACACATTAAATATAATTACAAATAAATGAAAAACGGTACATCGATCATAATTATCCTCAACATAACACTATATCCACCACAGCTTGAAATCTCGTGCAGAACAAAAAGGGGTTTTCAAAATGGCGATCCTGCGCGTGCGCTCCACGGAGACGCGGTAGTGGAGAGCTTATTTTATTTTCTACTCACTCCCAGAGACGCTCAAGCGCACATGCGCGACCCAGGAATCTATGTTTTGGTGAAAAAAGTGAATTGGTTTTAATTTAAAACTTTCTTTCATGCGATTGTTAATGTTCCAACTTGTAAAAAATGTTAAGAAATAATAAACACCCCGGAAAGAAGAAAATTAGATAGATGCTGTAATTCTTTACCGTGTGTAGCCTTCTAAAAACAATACTTGACATTTTCTTTAGATGCCATGGTTTGTTTCTGTTTAAATTTCGATTACTTTTTTATCTTTTTTTACTACTTGATTAGCAATTGAATTATTTTAGCCATTAAACAAATGCTTCCAAACGCATGATGATGTATCATTTATAATACTACTGTGAATGAAATACACCCCCCCCCATACAAAGATGCATATACGTATATGGATCTTGATTGTCAATTGGCGTATTATGAGTTTTGCAGGCAATGAGCAACTCATCCTCACATACAGGAAAGAAATACTTTGTCCATTTAATATTTTTCTTTTTCAAATCTTAGTGTTTGCTAGTTGATGTTCAGGATCAGAGACAAAGATCAATGGCTTTTTCAGTTATATTTTAACAACACCTTTAAGTTCAGGAGGCTTGAGATTAACAGTTTTATAGAATAAGATTTACTGCAATGAAAACATTTTTTGTACAATGTGCATGAATAATGAGAAAATCTGCAATCAGAACACCAAATTTCCTCCTACATGCATAAAACTTCACCTAATCCTGTCGAGTTTGAATTCTAACCACAGGGGCCTTGAATTTTATAGTTTTGTTAGAGGACAGGCTGCTTTTAATAAACCTGTATCAATACCAGCAGTTTTCCGCTAGAAATGTACGTGGAAGAAGATTTATGAAGTAAAGATGAAATGTATTTTCAAATATGACATTAATCCCATGGCAAGGATCATGAATTTCATAGCTCCTAGTTGAAAGTAGCATTATCATGCTATTTGTGCTAAGATGTTCTGGAATACAAAAAATTTTGAGCGAAAGATTTAGATAGAACGACCCCAGGCCCTTGGGTACCGAGATCCCCCCCAAAATTTACTTTTGTTCGGCCACAATTCCGGCTCACTCCGTGATCGGAAATAAGGTCGTAGTTTCGGAACCCGACCTCAACTGCATGGCCTAAGTCGATTAAAATCAGTAGCAACTGTTCCGCCTTGCCAAGCACTCGACACTTTGAGGGTGAAATTTGAGGGTCCTTTGAATGAAACCTTTAAAATGGGGTTTCGAGTATTGACAGGCGTTTTCAACAGTACACTCACTGGCCCTGAGTGCTGAGTATGGCCTACATTTGAATCCGTACGAGTGAAATTTTCTCGAATGGGACGTTAAACAACATTCGATCAATCAGCCACAAATCATCTTTGATTAACGTTATTGGTGCAACCAAGTCAGAGAAGATGGTGAAAGTATTTCAAAACTGTTTACGAACAACGCGTTGACCGGCTTGAAAAGATTGTAATAGGATAGACTACTTGTGACTTTGCTGACCTAGTAAATATCATAATTATACATATGTACAATAAAAAACAACACATCGAGAAAAAAATCTCACTTTCCTCACTCCATAAATTCCTCAAATTTAATTTAAGACTATGTTGAATTTAACCTTGAACTTAACGTAACGTCTGATAATTCCCCCATGCAGACTTCATTAAGAATTGATACATCGTTTTTAACTGGTCCAACTCAAAAAACAAGTTGAGCTTTAATGATCCAATTTAAATTTGAGGAAGACCAGACATGATCTATTTCATAATTTTGAAGAAAAAGTGTTGAATAAGGGGAACACTGCATATATACGAATGACAACCATATCCCACCACAGTTCATTTAAGAAATACTCCACAAGTGTTGCGGAACGTCACAACATGCATTTTGATACAATTTTTACTATGCTTCAGTAAGAACACTTCTTGCGTAAAGATATCAGAATGTGTTGCACATTATAACACTTATAAAGCTGTGCATGCACTGCCAGTAACATATTTAATGAATTAATGATACGCTGTTTTAAGATATATGCAATATTGATGCAGTTTGGTTAGGGCGGAGATTGGGATTAAATTCATGTGGGTTTATTTCTCGAAGAATATCAGATGCCTTTTTTGAAATTTGTGAAAATATTCGAAGGGAAAGCAACTCAAGTACATGTTCTTTATAATATAAGTTATTCATAAAAAGTGTTTCTTCTTCTTCTTGATGTTCTATGGGCATATGGTTCTTCATAATTTTTTTAATTACTGGATTTATACGTTGGGCAAAAATCAGGAATGAATTTGTTCTTAATTTTTGAAAATGAATAATAATTTTTATAGTAGGGGCGATCATCCATGAATAAAAGTAATTAACTCACAATTAAAAAAAGAATTAACATATTAACGTCATTGCATTATACCAAAAGCAAAAGTTCAAAAGTTTTGCAAGTTTTTCCCCAAACGATTGAAACAGATTCCTTATTCAACTGTTGCAACTTGTACATGTATCTTTCCTTAAATAAACCAAAATGTTTGTTAAATTCTTTTAAAAAGAGATACCGTTCCAATTTGAGTGTGTTCGATTTGCATACTTTGAAAAGCAGTTCAGAAGATCAAGTGAACTCTATGACTGAACCAAAAATACACGACATGAAATTGTTATCATCTATCGTGTCAGAATTTCAGGAAGGGTAGGGACGTATTGACGGATCTATTCCACAGTGGATTAACTAATCCGATGTCAAAATAGAAATAAGATGTGATAATCCTTCCGCAGAACGAATGATGCTTTCGAGCTCCCTGAAATAAGCACTTCCGTGTTATGTAATTTTCTGATAATGACACGTGCTGCTTTTCTGCGAAGATAACAATTAAAACCAGATCCGTGATTCAAAACCCGATTTTGTGTATCTTTACCAAAAATTGTTTATTTTCAAACGGCATGCAATCAGTGTCAAAAGAAGCAAACTTTTATTTTTGTTCAAAGACATTCTTTCCCAGAATGAGGTTTCGTGTTTCACATTTCCGAAAGAAAAAATGTACATTTGTATTTTCTTCTTTTTTTTTAAGTAAAAAAGACAAACCAACCTTGGCGAGAGTATATAATTTCTTTACAACTAGAAAATTGATTAAACGAAGGAAACCGACTGGCTGAAATTCAAGGTTACGATGATAGACGATTGAATTTCTACAGCATTTGGATTTGGTGCAATAATATGCCGTATCTAGTTGCTCTTTGATTATGTCTTTATGTAAAACTACTTATGTTGATAAGCAATATCTTGTTTTATCTAAAACACAATAGATTCATTTCATATATATATTACACTAAATGAAAGAAAAAATCGTTACGTTTTTTAGAGATCTGAATTTTCCATTTTATAGCATCTTTACATCTTCGCCTGTTCGTATGCCTGACTATTGTTTTTACGTTATCTTTAACCTGAGGTCATGATGATACCAGATTTTTTGTTGGTCTATGGGGTATGGACTTAAGTCTTTCTTATGTATGGTTCATATTAAGGTCATACGCAATGTAGTTTGACCTTTATTAGGTTCTTCCCTGGAGTTTAAGAGTTCCACTAAATGAAGGACCTATGTACAATACTTTTAATGTCTATATATGGATTCGTACACCTCTTCTAAAACAATGTTTGATGAAAAAAAATCTGGAAATAATGTTTTGTAATTTTTGTACATTTTTCTTTGAATAATGCAAACATTTTCACAATTTGATATCTTTTCAAAACCCCTGGTAACGCATGCTGATTTTTTGTCAAAGAAAATGTGGTGGTATTATAAGTTTAAATGTAGAATATCTTGATAAATTATCAGTAGGTAAGGTACCTTGCATATGTCCTTAAATTTGCAAAACTGGTACTGTTTTGTACTAGTACCGGTATCTCCTCACCTTGGTGGTTATTATAATACAGGAATTAGCTGAATGCTGGAATGATTTACATGGTCGTAATACACGAGATGTTGAATTTATAGTAACTGTGATTAAAAAAAATATACCCTGGTCCAAATTGGTACAAATATTGCCTGGTCAAAGAAGGTAGACATATTAACTGATCCAAAGGGTAGAACTATGGCTATAATGATGCAAATTGGTAGTAATATCGCCTGATCCAAATTGGTAAAGTCACTGCTTGGTCCAAGTACTGGTATTACCAAATAGATAGGAATACGTGTACAATGTATTGCCTGATGGTGCAAATGGGTAGACATATATTGCATGGTCCAACAACTGGGTAAAAATATTACCTAATGCAAGTAAGAATAAATAATGCCTGGTTGAAATGGGTAGATCAAAAAGTTTCTGGTTCCAACCGGGATTTTTTTTTTATTCGATTGGATATAAATATATTACATGGTCCAATCATCCCATTTTACAAAGTTCTTGTAATATTCTAGGTAATGTGAACACACTAATCACTGGTTTAAAATTATAACAATGGTCAAAAGATTGCGATATATTTATGATATTTCACTTGATTTTTGTTTAGAAATTGTTTTGTGAAGCTACTTTAAAACTTTTGCAAATTGAAGAGAAATGCATTTCTTGACATGTTTCATTATTTTTCAAAACCTATTAAGCATGCATACAAAAATGTATCACAAGCTTTAGACTGTCTAGTCATAAATTACGGGTTGAAGAAGGTAGATATGTTAATGAAAATAGAAATAATAGAAAACGTTTATTATGTGACTTAAATGATGTAGAAGATGAGTTCCATTTTATATTAAAATGTCCTATATATCAAGATCTCAGAATCAAATATATCAAACAGTATTATGTTAAAAAACCTAGTGTCTTTAAATAAATACAATTGTTAAGTGTTCAAAATGTCAAAGAAATGTCTAAATTGGGAAAATTTTTGGTCAGTACTTTACAACAAAGAAAAGATTTATTATACTGTTCGTAGCTTATGATATGTATGTAAACATTTATTATATAATTGAAAGATCTGAATATATGTATACCTTGGTTATAATACAATGTACATGTATCTGTCTGATGTGCCATTTGGCATAGGGAAATAAAGAATTGGACATGTTTCGTGAAGAATCTAGCAAAAGAAATGGATATCTGAATTTGTTGAGCTCCTAAAAAGACCCCCAAACACTTGAAACCTTTGTATACTAAGACAAATATTGTTTTTTTTTTGATTATTATTAAAATGATAATTATGACCATTACAATATCATAC
Organism: Saccostrea glomerata; assembly: GCA_003671525.1. NCBI lineage: Eukaryota > Metazoa > Mollusca > Bivalvia > Ostreida > Ostreidae > Saccostrea > Saccostrea glomerata. The sequence goes on along the minus strand of PRKT01000017.1, from coordinate 731,812 downwards.
CATTAATTACCTAGCTATCTGCAACACTGATAATTTTGAAAAAAGAAAAAATGAATTATAGATGACGTTTGAAGCATTTTTCTTTCGTCTTTTTTATCATGTTGCACATTCAAATTTAAACATCTTGCGCGGTAGTATCTTGCAGAGAATTTTTGATCAGTGACTGTCTGTTTGCAGATGTTCAAATTTACGTTGCGAATTTTTGTCCCTTACTGTTGCCAAAGTTATATTTTAAGAGAAAAGGTTCATTAATTATGTTCCCCAAACGGAGTTTGGGAACATATTGTTTTTACTCGGTTTCTTATTATTATTATTATTATTATTATTATTATTCTTTTTTTTCTTCTTTGTTCTCCGGTACTTTTTTTGTCCGCGAGTGTTCTCAGAAACTGTTCACCCAACTAAGTTAAAACCTTTTTAGGGTTAATAGGTGTCAAGTGTAGGTGTGCACAACGAAGGTCATTTTGCGCGCATACGCATGCACGTGCGTGCGCGTGAAATGAGTGAAATGACTGATATACTTATTATAGCCATAACTTTTACATTTTTTATTGAAATGCTTTGAAACTCATTCTATAAGGA
>PRKT01000017.1:699203-730349 GCA_003671525.1 Saccostrea glomerata | reverse complement strand
TGACCATTACAATATCATACCATTAATTACCTAGCTATCTGCAACACTGATAATTTTGAAAAAAGAGAAAATGAATTATAGATGACGTTTGAAGCATTTTTCTTTCGTCTTTTTTATCATGTTGCACATTCAAATTTAAACATCTTGCGCGGTAGTATCTTGCAGAGAATTTTTGATCAGTGACTGTCTGTTTGCAGATGTTCAAATTTACGTTGCGAATTTTTGTCCCTTACTGTTGCCAAAGTTATATTTTAAGAGAAAAGGTTCATTAATTAAGTTTGGGATTGCAAGAAGTTACTGATTGCCGGAAAATAGGTCTGCGACATGCTTTGTCAGCTGGAGAAAAGGGTGTACATTTTTATTATTGCCAAAATTAAGAGAGAAAAATGTTACACAAATAACGTCTCCTCATTGTCTGTTATTTTGGGGAAGTTCATTTTGAATCAAGAGAAAAAAATTGACTTTACATCTTTATCAATTCCTTGAATTTACATGCATGACTTTGCTCCGTATTTATATCTAAGTGTGTTGCCACGCGTTTCGGTTTTCTTTCCATTCTAAGTTTTTTGCCTGCCGATATTCCGATATTTCGGTATGCTCCGTTACAATTTTCACAAGTTATGAAAATACAATGTAGTTATAATTGCAAGTGCTTGTTTACATTGTATATATTTTTGCACTCGGAATATTAATTACTCAGATTAATCCATATGTAGTTATGTACAAGGTAACTTTTTTAAAATTTCCATTTCATAAATATTTTCTTCCCAAAGTATTTGTAATTCAAGTACTGAGTTAATCGTAAAAGCCTGAAGAACATCAATGACATAAAAACTAGTTCCTTCGGATTTTCAATATTCAAGAAAGTTTTTACGAATATGTTTGGGACGTTATGCTATGATTAAAATCAATCCATCTCTTTTTATATAGTCATTTATAAAGGATTTACTGTACCTTTCCATCTATGTAGTAGTTTCCTGTTATCACCTGAATCTGGTGTTTGCATCTTCCACCTTATATTATTCAACATGTATACTCAAGAATATGTTCTGTGTATTATCAGTTTTTTTTAACCCTAGGCAGGCTTCTGACAGATAAATTGATGTTACAAGGATTTCAACAACCTTGTTTAAAGACAAGATGTCGTAAATTCTATGGTCGTTATAATGACCTAGTTACTAAAAATATAAGCTATCATTAGGTTGTACTTGTTTCAAACAAATTGACTAGTTTCATACCATAGGTATTTCAGGAATTATCATGAAATTCTTTCATGATAACTGAATTTGACTGAGGAATGTTCCGTTTATCTGACCACAAAAAATGAGGGTCACGGCGGGTGTGACCGATCAAGTGGGGATGCTTACTCTTTCCTAGGCACATGATCCCACCTCTAATCCCGGGGTCCTTGTTATATGTCCTGTCCACACATTTCCCCTTTTTAGAGATTTTGGGAGATCGTTCACTGTAAGGTTTCTTCACTTTTTGCTAATATTGTGAATCTTGCAGTTCAAATGAATTTTATTCAACATTTAATGAACAAAAAAATTACGTTTAGTGTTTTTATTCCAAAGATCAGTACAAAACTACTTACATACCACAAAAACACCAAGCCAATGGCATGAACAAGTAGAAAATATATTTACATGATGATAATATTTACATATGAATGAAGGCACATTCACTTTCTCTACATATTCACAATGAGTCAATGATGTGTATCGTTTATGAATACATGATTCTAATTAAATAAATTATCCAGATTACGTCACTTCCAGGTCACGTGTTATATCAGGATCCTGAATTTTCACTTTAAAGTGAGGCTGGTCATCATGTAATGACGATTGTTTATCGACGGGTGTACCGTATTTCATTTTATTATCTTTGTTCATTTGCATTTTTTGCTCTTGGTACATTTCGTACTTAGGGTCCATGTACATTTTATTTTCTGGGTTGTATTTAAACATTTTTTGTTGATGATGATGTTCGTGTTGAGGCATATTGTAACGTGCCAGCTTGGCCAGATTTTCGGTGAGAGTAGGGGGCGTTTGTTTCCATCCGTACCCCGTCCACCCATAACTACCGTCTAGCTCGGTTTGCGGGGGCATATCATGTCTCTCTATAATGGTCGTAAGGCACGTACCTTGGGTGTATGGGGAAGGCGGGGGACTTGTTTCGTCCTCCATGTACGGGTCAAGGACAGTGAACTTTTTATAAGTTCCCGGATCTGAAGATTGATCCGGATATTCACCCTCGGACGGCTGTGAATTTGTCAAACTATTTCTGTGGTCTTTATAATTTTTGCCTCCATGGGGACGCGGCAGGGAAAAATATCCCACGGGAGGGACACTCTTTTTGCTTCCGAGGGTTGTGGTGGTACTGTTGCTAGACATTTCTATCGTGCTCTCTTTGAGTTTTTCGTGTTGCTGCGCAAGTTCTCGTTCCTTCCGCTTCCGGTTTTTCTTGCAACGCCAGGAGACACATATTGCAATGATAATGGCTGTGATTATAACACCACCTAGGATACCGGCTCCTATGATGTACAAAGGCACCTCAGATTCTGCCATAGAAAATAACAATAATTAATCAGATTATTTTTTCGGATTTTTGTTTAATCATTTCTAAACACATCAAAGAGATCACCATCATTATCAGGCAAAAATCTATTTATTCATTGGCTATCGCCCATTATGTGGATCGAAACTGAACGCATTCCCTTTGGATTCCAGTCTTAAAATTCTAACAAAGCTGCTTTTCGTTTTGTAATGTTATTCCCCAAACACACACCAACATGGCGTTGATTGTTTTATAAACAATTTAGCAATTCAAACAAAGACTAGAACCATATGATATACATATCACCTAAGACAAAATTAAAAGAAAATTGTATAAAATTGCAATTGGTCTGTAGGACCGATGAACAGTATGCCTCGTTTCCGTTTACCGCCATCTGCCAGCGGTCTGGCTTTTGTTTAATATCGCTCAGTTTATGATGTGTCAGATCTAATCAACAGAAAGATGGCCGGAATAGATCGCGCGTGTAAGTAGGTAAATATTTATCAACCTGAATTATTCTTAAATGCAAGACAATGAAATGATCTGATGCTGTCTGCAAGAGCTGTGTGGCCACTCGGGTACCAATATTTTATGTGAAAATTTTGTAAGATGCAATGAATATTTGCACCATATACTCTGGTATAATAATTGATTGGTGTCTACAATTGAACGTTTTCTTGTATTTTAATTTTTTCAATTGAAAGGATTTTTAAAAACTTTCTTGTCCCTATAAACCTATTCTTAGACTGTATTTCAGCTGCACTTTTTAAACTACAACAGTGAACTTCTTGCACTATAATGCAGACTATTTTGGGTTTTAACGAAGAAGCTGTAAGAGACATGTCAACTGTTGCGATAAAATTTTGAAGTAAATTGTTACATTAGACATAGATGAATTGAATTTTTTACACGTCTTTTTTATTTATCAACAAAGAAGTGAAGAAAGTCTAGAATATTTTAACTTACCTTCTTCTTTTCCTGCACATTTAATCTCGTCTTGCGCTGACGGACAATTTTTTATGCCATTACACAACAAGGATTTACTGAGACAACTTTTGTCACACATGAATTCTGATGAAGAGCAAACCAACTCATTCTTGTTTGAAGAATCTGAAAAGTTGATGTTAAAGATATTATCCAAGAGTGTCTTGTCAACAATATCATGCAAAATATAAACATGTATAAAGTCTTTAAATGCATTAAATGCATTAAATGATGATGTATTTGAATAATAACGTATATTTTTCTGAATATGATCTGAGTTTTCATGCTTAAATATTGAAGTAAAACCCTACCAATGGGACCTGTTATAAATGTTGGCCTGTTTGCCTCCCTTAGAATGGTGTAGTAAAACGTCATTTCCGGTTTGATTGACAAAGCAGGGGAAAATACTCTAATGAATGCCACACTGCTGTCGATTATAATATCTGGAATAGAGCCCATACAGTATGACCCCTTCAGAGCACTTTGAGTGGTGTACGTCTCGTAAATTTCGATTCTTGTCGAGTCACAAGGAGAAGATAGTTGTACGCGCCAAGCCACTTTGAAATTTGACAAGAAAATCTGAAATGAACAAATTGATATGCAACCCAGCTGGATTTTTGACATGTTGAATGGCATAAGTTTAATACTTTCTAAATGCACATTATAATATATAATATTATTTTTAAAAAATACATCCTAAAGAAGGTGAAAATATCTGATGTAATACAGAAATTATAGGAAGTCCAATGCTCTTTGGATAGAGTGGCTAAGTACCTTGCTTCGGGGTGGAGCCTGTATTTCCCACGTGCAATCTACATTGCCATTCAATAATGGCGTCATATCCGCAGACGACAAAAATCCATGCATATTGCTGACAGGCATTCGACATACACTCAAGGCCTCCAGTTCAGGTTTGTAGCCTGCAATAAAAAAGAGCAAGAATAAATCAACTCCAAATTAAAGACCAGTATATGAAATTTTCAACCTTTTGACTCGAAAACATACCCTCTTTCTTGATGAAGCTATATATTCCTTTAAATCCACCGTAGCTTGCAGCCTTGTCACTCTTAAATCTCAGCCACAAGTACCTTCCATTGGAAATAAGTAATGGAGGGAACCGTTTACCACAAAACCTTCCGAACAGCTGAGAGTATCCGAATGGTCCGTCTCGTACCTCCAAGAAATCGTATGGGCATTCCTTATTCTGGCCAGATTCCATGTCGAATTTTTCTCGGAAGTCGAGCTGAATTTCAAATCCTGGTTGTGCTTCAAAGTATAATTATTACATAAATAAACATTTGAATAAATTATAAAAGAAGGAATTGAAACATATTACAACATGAGAATTGTTACAGCTTGTTTTAAACAAATTTCCCTCCGTGACAACTTATGTAATCAATGCAATAGTTTGAAAAAGAAGAGCTAAGCGTACATAATCGAATAATGAATTTTCACTTGCACAATTTTATGAAAATAAAATGTGATTGTTTGATTTCAGGAAGAATTTGCTATTTGCACCGTTATATCAGAGGGAAAAGTTATATTACATCCTAATAATAATGTTTCTTTATTTTCATTTCGTCAGGTCAGAATTTTGCATAAATATTCATGCAAATATTCTAGACAGCAATAAAAAATACTAGCTTAGTAAGTATTTTACTACTCTGCAAAAGACTAAAACTTCCTTTCATTAGCAAAAATAGACTACGGACTCTCTGTATGTTATTGCAGGTAAACTGTGGTTCCAACACGTGCAAAGCATCGTTTGTAGCAGCTTTCAGAAGGCATGATGAATGGTTACCCAATCTAGCAATTTAATTCGAAGGAAGCTTAAAAAGCTATTTAGCGACAGGTGGACTTCTGTCTGACTTGCGAAATAGGAGGCAGTGTCAGAAAGTGTAATTAGAAAGAAGTATTTATACAAGAGATAAGAAAATGATTCAGTCGTTTGAAATTACATATGGTTCTGTTATGTTTGAAATATTATACGAGCTGGTGCAATTTCAGGAGAACTCTTCAGTTAATCCCTTTGCAAACTTTCTTCACATACACAAAGCATGTGGACGCAAAGATTAAGAAGTAACTGTTTTCGGCTGAGTTTCCTCAAACTTATCGTACTTGCTTTAGATTAGATGAACACATCAAGGAATATTTTATGAGTAGAGAAGATCTTCCATGGACTACCCAGGATAGCCAACATGGATTCTCAACTCCAAAGAGTTCCATCATATTAGACCCCCCTTAACAATATTTTTTATGCATTTTGTTTTTTAACTGTTTTGAAAAGTATCTGAAGAAAGTATATGGGACACGTTTACCAACTAGTCTATCATCGTGCGAAATTATTATTCAAACCAAAAATTGCTTTTCAAGTGCTTCCAGGAATAAAGCATGCAAAACGAGCGAACCGCTGTAGACAATTACCAAAATATGTTTACAAATGCTTTTTCGTGATAATAATGAAATGCTTATATTCAGGAAATGTTTTCAATTTTCTACAAATGCAAATGTTTCAAAACTTTTGCAGTTGAATTTTTTTCTCCTGTTAGAATGGATTGTAGAAGGCGGGCCCTTGCGTACAGTATTGCTGGAAAGTAATTATTTTTTCTAATAGAACGTCGAATAAACAGATACATTTTATACATTTCTCCCACAGTGAAGAGATCGAACTGGAGGCATTTTTATAGAACACCACGAGGCGAGACACATTTTCGTATTACTCCTCGCTATTTTAATTTGACACAGGCAGCCCCGATTGAGCCAATTAAGCCCCCAAAATATCAGAAAAAAATGGGGAATGAATTAAGCAGCATCCTATAACTTTATAAGCCTTCTAATTTTGGTTCAAGTACGAAAGTTTGGAAAATACTGAAGTCAAGCTTCAAGACTTCAAGAAAAGAATCATTAATGTTAATTCGCTATGAAAATTAGATTATGATTTCTAAAATGCCCGAAACATTTTTTTGCTTAGATACAGTTTCTTTTATCTATGAACCTAAGCCTTGATGCTTTCTTTTTGAATGATGTCACAAGCAGACGACAAAGACGTAATTAATGCATCTCATGTCTGTAGCATTTACTTTGCCGTCAAAAGAGAAAAAACATTAAATACACCGTAAATTTACAAGAAAATCTGAATTTCAAACCAAAAGGTAAAAGGAGGTTTGTTTTTTTTTCGAATTCGTGCATATCTTCTAAAAAGCACACATCTGGATAAAACATTTCTACGTGGCAAGATCACAGACGAAGAAATGCTTAGAAGAGCAATTGACACCTTTGCGGATCAAAGTTTACTTAAGAAGTGAATCGCATCGATAATGACATTTTACTCTGCAATTAAATCAACATTGCTAGGTGTTTATTGATGGAAGATGGCAGAGCAAGGCGATACCTGGGGCTTCCTGCTGCAACACTCGACCAGGAAGAACTATAATCGTTAATTCTTTTGATGGGATTAACAGTTATCTCTTTGTGACTCCGTGATGATATACAAAACACATTCTTTACTGATCTTGGATGTTCTTCTAACGATTGATATAAAACGTTTTTTTTTAGGAGAGAGGGTTTAGTTTCGATCAGAACGAAGAACCTTTGCCATTGCTGAATCAGCTATCTTGAGAGTACAACGAAGTGAATTTGTGAATTACAGAAATCTCCTTGTCTTTAATGTTTCCACTGGGTTTTTCTCCTTCAAAATTATCAATATCTTTAAGTTTAATCACAGAAGACGCTCATTTGTTTCAAACTTTCCAATTCTCAATTTGAAAAGTAATTACTTGGGCGTTTATGTGGTGAACTTTTCTCGCATCTTTTAGCAGTTTAAGTATATTGGAGACAGAATAAATGTAAGAATATAAATGATAATAGGAGGTGTTCGGTGTGAACTGCTATAATTTCTACTTCAAAAAGAGTTCACACTTTTTTTTAACTTTCTAAATAAAATATCGATGCTTTTTAAGATAACATATTTGGTAGCTCTTCACATGGCGTGAACCGTAATTGCTATTATTCCTGCGTATTTTTTTAAGCTTACATACATCATTTGATCTAACAACTTTCCTCTTCTTGCCATAACTCAACAAATTAGTGTTAATCGTCAGAGACTGACAGATAAGTGTGTAGAAGCATCTACCAGCACTTGTCCAAATAATCGTTTTCGAACAGGTGAACTCTCCTTACAAGAGAGGTACAAAATTGGAACAAGATGACGAACGCAAGATGAAACACTAGAAATCAAGCGATGCCATTAGTACGTCTAAGGAAAATGATCTAAACTTATGGGGAATCTACTTTGGGAAATAACTAGCATATTAAATAGCACATAACGGTTTGTTATTTCTTCTATAACGATGAATTATTTGTAAGCCACACGTCTGAACAATGCATTCGGAATTCATGATGACTACTGATTTTCCTCAGCTTGCGTTTGTTCAAAAACTCCTTTTCGTGAATACGAAAAAGTCAAAAATCGCTGACCAGGAAAGAAAAATCAAAACATGAGGTCAAAGAACAGAAATTAGCTCAGAAACTTTAAGGTTTCATACACAGGGGCATTCCCTGCATGGGCTTTACTCGTGAAAAAATTTCAGAAGAAACTACTGGTACTCTTTCCAATATGTTTAGTGAAGTAGCTGCACATTTAGATTCTTCGTTGTAAAAAAAATCCTCAATTTCCTGTAAATTGACTGTCATATGTCTAACGGTACTAGGATTGATTGATTGTATGTTATTTACGTCCTATTGGAGAATTTTTCACTCATACAGAGACCATGCGCCACAAAACAGTGAAGGTCTTCAAAAGCGTTTACTAGGCACTTAGGGCCATTAAGCAGTGAGGCATCGTAATCGTGCCAGCGACTACCGTAACAGGGGACCCGGTGTTAAGGTCTCATTCGAAAGACCTGCAAATTTCACTTCAAAGCGTCGAGCGCTTGGAGACGGAACATTTGCCATTTATTTTTTTATCGACTTAGATCTGTCGCGACCTCAGTTCAAATCCACGACCTTACCGCTCTAAAAAGTACCAAGAAGATGAGCTGCAGATTTAGATCCCTCGTTGTAAAGAAATCCTCAATTTCTTGTTGATTAACTGTAAGATTTCGAACAATGCCAAGAAGACGAGGATCAATTAAAAGAATATTTTTTAAGTATTGAACATTCTACTAGTAAGGTAAGTGGGTATATGTTAGTGTTTACCAATACAATGATAATGAAACACATTTCCTCACCTTCTATGGCTCGGACACATTCTAAATTGTTGGGGTACTTTTCTGGGAAATTTGGACTGTAGAATTCCATAACACCAAAAGTGAAGTTGGTACAAGCATGGTCTATTTTGTTGCCCAAGAGATGTTGGTGGTTATAACTCAGGGGATTTGGCGAATCTGTAAACATGAAAATATGCGAAGTTTAAGTTTTGTTCCAAAGATGAATGTTTTTAAACCATATTTTCTTTGAAAATAAGAAGCAGAAAATACAGGGAAGTAGTCGGAAAAGAATTCGGAAACAAGGTCTAAAACATGATTTTTATTACATAAAACTTAAGGTTTGAGGCACTTGTATGAAGTTGAATGAAATTGTACAAGTAAAGTTGTTATCTTTAGACCATATCCTATAGTGAATAGATTAAAATATAGCTTAGGTAGTCAAATTGATGGGAGAGGACTATCTAAGTTTTTGGAACTTGTGTCCAATCCCTTTGACATATTGTCAATAAAATATGTTCAAATCAAATCAAATTGATTCTAAATCAAATTCACATCTGATACTCAGTATTACTGACTAATATCCCAATGCCATTGACTCACTGATCCTAGAATAAGTGCTTAAATAAAATTTCTGGTATTAATATAACAATTCAGATTATTTTTCTATTGGTCCTACAATCCCGATTCAATGACCTCATCACAATAACAAAAGCAAACACATTACAAGACAAAACCTTCAGATGAATGAAAAGAATCGTACACCGACTCATATCTTACACGATGAAGATAAAGGATATTTATTTTCCCAAGGATACCGCGTATCTCAGAGTATTTACGAATTGATTTAACCCGACATTTGAACGATAAAAGACGCGTGTGTGATGATCGCCTTCGCAATTTACTATCTTGCTTCCGAATTTCCAAATGGGACAAACTACTGACCCTTATTTTTCGTAAATCGTTAAAAGTGTTGATAGAAAATATTGACATTTTAAATTAACTACGCTATATATCATATTGTTTTTCACATTTTGAAGTTAAAAAAATGTGTAGCTCCAGCGAAACAAGCAATTTTTCACGGCTAAGATTCAAAATTTCCCTTTTCACGCGCATTATATACTTTTGAAGAAAAACAGGAACGAATTTTATCTCTTTTTCTTTTAAAATTATTTCAATACGCCGTAATAGTATTCCATATACTATTTTAAGAACTCAATGGTTTTATAAAAGGTGTTTGGTAAAAAAGAAAAAAAAATTGACGGAAGACGCTCTTTTGTTTATGGGTTATCGTACGCTCAATCATTCGACCTGTGGGAGATTCAATAAATTGTCTTTATCAGTCACTGTCATTTTTTTGGGTACGCTTTCCGATGAGTAACATCTCGAAACAACAGATGTTTGAAGCTTTATAGTAAAAGAGACGGAGAAGGAAGAGTTTTAGCTTCCCCGATTTTAAAGATTTTTGATGAGAGAGAAGAGACAAGCCTCCTTTTGCCCTAAACATCTTTTGCCATGTCTAAATGTCAGGTTGTCTGGATCAATCAGGGGCGATTACTCCGCCATGTGGAGACATGGATTCAATTCGGAACTCGTAGATAAAATCACTTTGAAGACCAAAAGAACGCGAAGCACGTGGCGATTGCTGAGTGCCACGATCACCCACCATCACCCAGTTTGGACATACTGTACATTATAGAAATTCGACCTTGCATGCTTTGAAGTGATAGAAAATAGCAACTTATCTAGACATTGACCTCTCATATGTTATATACAATTCATCCGAATGTGTAAATACAATTAAATATATCACACTCCTTAAATCTTTTGTCCGGTAAATTACCGTAATTTCAAAGAAAACGTTTAAGAAAAGAAACTGTTGTATAGTAAAGAAGTTTTTGGTGATCTATATATACATGTATACAGGTGCTTTTCTTTAATACACAGTATTCTTTGTAAGTAAAAACTAGAAAACGAAGCAGGCTTCGTCTGAAATTTTTAAAAACGGGAATTTAACTCTGTAGCAAACAAAGTTTTATGACAATCTGTTTTTGATTTTTACTTACCTGTTTTATTAGCGTATGAACTATTCAGAATCCAAATCGAACACACCAACCAAAACATGGCGGATGGAAAACCTGTTGAATAAAGCAGATGTTGAATATGTGCAGATTTTGACTCAAAAAGAACAACCAAAATAATGATAGTTTTTATACGAAATTGGCAAACAATGAATCGTTATTATGATCTTTTCATGCCCGTCTTCAGTGTGTAAATGCGTTTATCGTGCAGTTGCAACAGACTAAAGTTACAAGTACCTCATGTTATTCTTTGAACAAAATGTTGCATATTTGTTTAATGTTTCCTGATACTAATTAATACCCCATGTGTGTACGGTTCATCTAGTCACTCTGTATTTTCAGCTTGAAAAAAGAAAGAACGAAAGAAAGGGATATACATGTATTCGTCATGACATCTTTGGACAACTCCGGAATGTCATGTATCCCTGGAATGAAGGCATTCGAATAGCCTCTGTGGATTAACACAAAGATAGGTTCTACGAAATTGCAACGTCGATTTTTTTGTTCTTTTTGGCATGAATGGCATAAGATATCTGTTTTACACGTGCAAAATCTGATTAATTTCTGTGTTCAAGGTAAAAATATAGCGATCCTCCCACTAAAAGTCAAGCACAAGAAAAGGAAGTTGTCACGTGAATCTTGTCGTAAACCAGCTAGTGACGCAACGGGAAATGAATGTACATTACAACTATGGAGGTCGGCTGTTGTCTTGTATACGAAGGGTTATGAAGATGTCGATGTAAATTACAAGTTTGTAATCAACTTCTGCTCATAAAAGCTGCAACATACCTAGCTCGATAACATATTGAAGCTTATTTGTTTCATGTGTGTAATTTTCAAGAAAGTTTTTACGGTTCTTTCCAATAAAGGTTTCCAAATTTCATCAATTTATATTTCCAAGTCCTTTAAACATGTATTATTAAATTGGACGTTCAATTGGGGATGGAATCTTGACTTGCTTATCTTTGATTGTTTTCGTTTATTTTATTTTGTACACGTCAAAACTGAAGCTATCAGAAACATATACAGCAAACAGCTATTACAGATTTAAACAATTAAATGGTACTCAGTTCCTAAGCTTGCTGAAAGGAACTGTTTGTCCAGGCTCGGGTGAGAATAAATAGACCTTAAAGATTTAAGTGCAAAATTGTTTGGAAGGCAATGGTTTTAAGATGGTCATGCGCTTGCAAGGAAAACAATTAACCTATCTCAAGTCAACATTTTTTCTTTTACAAGAAATCTAAATCTATATAACAGCAAATGATAACATGATCGATATTCTCAAACATGTATGTACAAAGACTACACTGTAATTAAATGCAGTTCCTTTTCAGTTTTGGTCACCTGATAAAAAAATCAAAATTATTGTGTTTTATTAAATAGAAAAGAGCTGAACCAAGTCAGATTTCATACTAGAATTTATATCCTTATCTTTACATGAGGCAATTCCACGTTCAATGTTTTAGTATCTTTACTTAATGAACAAAAAATTGTACAGGCTTTTATAGATAATAACACTTTTTAAAGCAATAATTTACAGAGGATTTGGGCATGCCTTTTTATATTTCTAATCACCATTCATGCAAGCAAACTCAAGCCAAAAAAATTCTTTGCATAAAATACGTATTGCTTAATTGATACCGGTTTGAAAGCCTTCTTTTGTTCAAATTAGCCAACATGAAACGTAAAAAGTCGTTGCAAACTCTGTACAACATTCAACACGAACAAATTTCTTGATTATTTTTCAAGTATCTTAAAGAGCACAACTGGTTTTGATTTTTTGTGAAAGGAACCGTCTTGCTAACAAAGCGCTTGATATCAGACAAGCGCCGGGAGATAATTTTGCAAAAGTTGCCACCATTGACGACCTTTGCAAATCTATGTGTTACATGCACAACCGAGAACCCGTAATATAAAACACTAGAGATAAAATTCATTGGCAATAAAGATTTCCAAAAGATAAATAAGAACAAAACTCGTCAAGACTTCTGCCCCGAACATGTAATCAACATAACCTCAACATTGAAATGAAAGTGAGAGCGCCATTAAAAGACGGGGAAGTTAATTGAAAGAATGCATCATCAGGAGAAAAACTGTTCTGAGGATGGTCTCAACAAAATGATTCTTTCTCTTAAACCTATCCCTCACTTGATTCAATATCTAATGAGCAAACACCGTTTCCAAATGATATAGGTGTACCTCTTTCAAACAATGTGAATGCTGTGCGAGCGATTCTTCGTAAATCTTTTAAGGTTTCTGTTTTCTCTTAAAGATATATTAACCATGGATACTTGTTAAATACAAATTGTCAACACAAATAAATGTTGTGGGTGGCACAATAAAGTAATAACAGGAATAGAGAGATCGAAAACGTCATTAAATGCCACTATCTTCTGCTTAGATTGGATCCCAAAAGAACAGAAGACACGCCGTCATATTAAGGTACAAGTAGAAACAATTACCGAGCTCCCAAGATCAAAGGTTAACCCACTGCTAATGATACGACGAATTTTCAGCGGTTATCCTAAGCCGCTATAATCTGCCAACTCGGGTTCTGGCTCGCGTGGTTGATTAGGTCCAGAACCACTGGTAAAACTCAGTCGTTCTCCTGCAGTGCGGATCTGTCATCAATGTCAATTTCTGCGGACCTATCATATTTCGTCTTCCGGTTTTGCACTTTTTTATTGCACTTCAGGCCACATTTTTGCACTGAATGTGACTTTGATATCAACATGTTTTGCTACAGTGGCAAAAAGACAGTTTTCACACTTTCTGTCAGACTCGTGCCAGAGCACTTGGCAGATCATGTATGCTCTTGAGATGAGAGAGTACTTGAAATTGCTGGTGAAACAATGAATCATAGTATTACTAGGCATAGTACAGCTGTCAGGATTGTATGAGAAATATCAGTTACATTGTCATTAGTCTTTCAAGACATTGGTAATCTTAACTCCAAAACAAAGTATTTGTACATGTAGTTTATAGCTAAGTTTATCGTCATGTGCTTCAAAGAGCCAAATCGGTAGATCATAAATCCATTCTCAAAAATGTGTCGTGACAAATTTTAATTTCAAATTACTTCCATGTGTATTGCTAAGTTTTTGCTCTTAATGGGGCTCTTAAATTAAAAGAAATTTTGTTTAGAAAAAAGAGCATTTCTTCGTATAATCGCTTCATGTTAGAAAAAGTATTTAATCACTATTAAAGTCACAATTATTTTTCTGATAGCTCGGCGGGAGAATAAATGACTCCTTAAACTCGAAAGAAACAATACATATCCGAAGTGGTGAGAAAAGAAAAATGAAAGAAAACATATACCATAGTTACAGCGGACGCAGTTAACTTCTTTTTTCATTAAAAATTACGTCAAATGGAGAGGGTGGTGCCAGTTTTTATGGGATTTGTGTAGATTACCAGCGGAGACACGGATTTTCACTGGGAGCTATAATTCTATTTTGAAATTAAACAGCAGCTAAGTGTTTGAAAATTGAAAAATACGATGAAACACCATAAACTATCCCCTGACACGCACAAAAGAGAGAAAGAGATTTTATTTTTCTTTTTGAACTGTTTTTCAGCAATAATCATTCAAAAAGTTTTGTTCAATCAAAGATACAAATACCCTTCTGGCAGAGAAGTAAGAGAAATATTTCCTTTTGTTTTCAACTGAATTTTGCAGCAATAATCGTTCAAAACGTTTGGTTAAAACCAATGTACATACTGTTCTGGCAGAGAGAGAGAGAGAGAGAGAGGAGAGAAAAAGAGATATAATGTACAGTAGCGGTACATGGGTGGTATACATATAACGGTTGTCATGTTGATGTTCGTTATTTCTTTTTGCTAAATCTTTCTGTTTTGCATTAGGCGAGAGGATGAGATCGTTTCTGTGACGAATAACTAGTCGTTGACAAGATTATTAATTCTTCTCGATGTTATCAGAAATATATATCCATTTGCAACAGACATTGTGTTGAGAAGTTATCAATTCCTTTTCTTTTTGTGCCCAACACTTTTGGTTTTTGTCCAAAGTAATGATTAATTCTTTCTGCTCGTTAGTAAAGAAATTTACCTTGCAAGTATTTTTAAGGACTGCCATAATGTTGCTTATGTAACAATATATCAAGTCAATTTAAAAACAGAATTAATTGAAAAAATAATGATATTTAAAAGTTACTTACCTTTAAAAAGAATTTCCATCCTCAAAATGAGATTTAATTTTTTTTTATTTTCACTGAAATATTTTCCTTTCTCACGTCAAGTGTCAGGCGATTTTTCAAAAGAGAAGTTTCATTAAATCTTTTTTATCACCCCCGTTTCCTCTTCGTATAATTATCCTAACATCTAAATTCTTATCTTCGTCTCATGGTTCAGATGAATAAATACAACCTCGACGTCCAAAAACCACCTTCTCCGTGAAAATTAATGGTTAATCCGATAGAAGTTCTGTGAGAAAAAAAGAAAAATGACACACATTAATATTTTGTTTATTTATAATCTCGCAGAAGAGATATATTTTCTTTCTTCTGCACTTTAGGATATGACGACACGAAAATGAGGCTGAAGTCGGGGTGCGTTGGATTCGGTCCTAGCGAATGAAGAGCTCTGTGCCAGCATTGCTCGTTTATCTAGCTATCCTAGAATCACATAACGCTGAGATGAAAACGATAAGCATTCAAAGCTATAGTAACCTGTCTTGTTAATTCGATTCATTACAAGTTATACTTCATTCTTACATGTGTTTTTTATTTTTCGCAATGGCATTAAAAACTCAACCACAAAAAATCCTTCTGGTTAAGCAATTCCATTAAACCGATGCATTAATTTGCTATCAGAGTATGGTTCAAGTATAAGATCAAGATTATATGAATCTGAACACTTGGAAACGTAAGTTGTAGTGAACTTTTCGGTAGAATTTATTCTTGGGAATTATATTTGACTTAAACAAAACAAAAACAGGTATGACAGGACTTACAATAAATGAAAGAATCATGACATCCATTCGTCAATGAAAACAAACTTCTAAAAGAATCGTTGAAAGCGCTTTTGATACCTATTTTTAAAACAAAAAAAATTTGCTTTGAAATAAATGATCCACTAGAAAATGCACCTGGATATAAATCTAGAAGTAAAAAAAAAATAGAATAAGACAATTTGATGAACGAGCTTTTTTGTAGGGTGAAAAAATATTTCTATTTATCAATCAAGATAGCGAAATACATGCGAACAAAATAGCTTCTCTCACATCCCGTGTAGGAAAAGCGATAAATTTGTTATTCGACGTGTCTCATCGAATAAAGAACGATTGAATTCAAATCTTAATAAAATTTGTAAAACTGAACTTTTACTTCTCAACCTGTGTGGGAATAGTGATAGATTTCATCACATTTGTTTGTTTCACCGAATTAAGAACAAATTAACTTCAAAATTTATAAAAAGCGTATATGCAAGACTTGACGCAAAAGAGCTGTAAATATAAAACTATGTAAAGTAACCACCCCATCCTTCTAGATTTTGCTCTAAGTTGTAACATTGTTGTTTTGTGAAACTGAGATATATACATGGCAATACACTTTGTAGTTAAACCTTTAAAAATTGTGTCCTATATAATTCTATACTAACATAAAAGTCTAACATTTCTAATGTTTTACTGAGCAGGCATAAAAGAGTTGATGTTTGACTGCAAGAGTGAGATGTTGGACTTGTCGATAAGGTGTTGCACAGACCGCTTACGTCTCAGGGTGGACAGGGTCAGCTATGTCTTATTTGCATTCGTTAGAGTTCGACGGAACTACAGTGCGGTTAAACGAAATTCATAATATAACAATAAAAAGTAAATGGTATAGCAAAACATTTATCGACTATGTTCTCGGGCAAAAAGCGTTTTGTCGACCCTTCGAACCAAACTGGTTGCCTGGTTCTCAATTTGTGTTTTGCTACTTTTGCGCATTCAGGTTTAAAAAATTATTGGGTCTTTCCAAGGATGGAAACAAAGTAATCAAATCATATTTCTTTTCACGGTTCTTTAAGAAAAATTTCAAGACTATCAACAGTTTAAATTCTATTTTATAAGTTAGTTTTTTACAATCTTGTATCAGGGCTGCAAAAAACACAAAGCTGGTGTAGAGTTAATCGAGCCTTCTCCTCTTTTCGTCAAAATAAGTTTAAAAAAAAGAAGCCAGACATCACCCCCTTTACCCTTTTGGATGGCACCCTCATTTTTTAAAAATTGCTGCTACGGACCTGTCTGATGCTTTTTCTATTACGATTTTAAAGTGCGCTTCCGTAATTTTAAGGAACATGATAACTTTAATACCTACGTTCCATGAATACTACAAGTTTACAAATGCTTCGAATTCAATTCTAGAACGTTGAAGCGCGTTTTCTCACAAAGATTGATACTTAGAGGCTGGTTTCAAATGTACAATAAGATCACGGATCACTTGTTTCATGAGAATTCCTACACTTTGGCAAGTTTTAAAACGAGATAAAAGCTGAATCTTGCACGTGTACGAATACTTGCCAAAAATCAATTTTTGGTGTGGTGCACTTTCTCTATAAAATTTTTGACACATCCTGAGCCCCTGCGATGGCGGAAGGCTCGCATCACCTCAACTTGGGAGGGAATTTTATTTTTGTACACGTTCAAGAGTGACGCTTTATCAGATAGAATTATAACGGATGCGTAGTGAAGGCTTGCAATTATCTATTGACGAAGACAAATACATAATCGCATTAACAAAAGCGATATCAACAAAAGACGCCAGACTTTTGCTATTATCAAATTTACAGAATGTACTTTATAGTGTTAAGAGTAGTCACGAAATGTAAACTTCAATTAATCTGGCGTAAAATCTTTATTTTATGCTTTCTTTCAACATAGAATTTTCTGATATCATGTTTTGGACATCAAGAATCTTTGAATGATGAAAGTACTATTACTTTTCGAAAATAAGCTCTGGTCTTTGCTTCAAACAGTAATCTATTGGTGCGATTTTTAAGCTTTAAAGCAAAATCAATTTACAAACTTGCTTCTTGGGCCAAAAAATTTGAATGGATTCTGGTTAAATAAAAGCAGGAATTTGACGTATTCCATTGGTCCTGCCGGAACACAGCGCTCCAATCAATCAACGACTTAAATCAAGAGATGGAAGAAAAAATTGACGGAAGACGCTCTTTTGTTTATGGGTTATCGTACGCTCAATCATTCGACCTGTGGGAGATTCAATAAATTGTCTTTATCAGTCACTGTCATTTTTTTGGGTACGCTTTCCGATGAGTAACATCTCGAAACAACAGATGTTTGAAGCTTTATAGTAAAAGAGACGGAGAAGGAAGAGTTTTAGCTTCCCCGATTTTAAAGATTTTTGATGAGAGAGAAGAGACAAGCCTCCTTTTGCCCTAAACATCTTTTGCCATGTCTAAATGTCAGGTTGTCTGGATCAATCAGGGGCGATTACTCCGCCATGTGGAGACATGGATTCAATTCGGAACTCGTAGATAAAATCACTTTGAAGACCAAAAGAACGCGAAGCACGTGGCGATTGCTGAGTGCCACGATCACCCACCATCACCCAGTTTGGACATACTGTACATTATAGAAATTCGACCTTGCATGCTTTGAAGTGATAGAAAATAGCAACTTATCTAGACATTGACCTCTCATATGTTATATACAATTCATCCGAATGTGTAAATACAATTAAATATATCACACTCCTTAAATCTTTTGTCCGGTAAATTACCGTAATTTCAAAGAAAACGTTTAAGAAAAGAAACTGTTGTATAGTAAAGAAGTTTTTGGTGATCTATATATACATGTATACAGGTGCTTTTCTTTAATACACAGTATTCTTTGTAAGTAAAAACTAGAAAACGAAGCAGGCTTCGTCTGAAATTTTTAAAAACGGGAATTTAACTCTGTAGCAAACAAAGTTTTATGACAATCTGTTTTTGATTTTTACTTACCTGTTTTATTAGCGTATGAACTATTCAGAATCCAAATCGAACACACCAACCAAAACATGGCGGATGGAAAACCTGTTGAATAAAGCAGATGTTGAATATGTGCAGATTTTGACTCAAAAAGAACAACCAAAATAATGATAGTTTTTATACGAAATTGGCAAACAATGAATCGTTATTATGATCTTTTCATGCCTGTCTTCAGTGTGTAAATGCGTTTATCGTGCAGTTGCAACAGACTAAAGTTACAAGTACCTCATGTTATTCTTTGAACAAAATGTTGCATATTTGTTTAATGTTTCCTGATACTAATTAATACCCCATGTGTGTACGGTTCATCTAGTCACTCTGTATTTTCAGCTTGAAAAAAGAAAGAACGAAAGAAAGGGATATACATGTATTCGTCATGACATCTTTGGACAACTCCGGAATGTCATGTATCCCTGGAATGAAGGCATTCGAATAGCCTCTGTGGATTAACACAAAGATAGGTTCTACGAAATTGCAACGTCGATTTTTTTGTTCTTTTTGGCATGAATGGCATAAGATATCTGTTTTACACGTGCAAAATCTGATTACTTTCTGTGTTCAAGGTAAAAATATAGCGATCCTCCCACTAAAAGTCAAGCACAAGAAAAGGAAGTTGTCACGTGAATCTTGTCGTAAACCAGCTAGTGACGCAACGGGAAATGAATGTACATTACAACTATGGAGGTCGGCTGTTGTCTTGTATACGAAGGGTTATGAAGATGTCGATGTAAATTACAAGTTTGTAATCAACTTCTGCTCATAAAAGCTGCAACATACCTAGCTCGATAACATATTGAAGCTTATTTGTTTCATGTGTGTAATTTTCAAGAAAGTTTTTACGGTTCTTTCCAATAAAGGTTTCCAAATTTCATCAATTTATATTTCCAAGTCCTTTAAACATGTATTATTAAATTGGACGTTCAATTGGGGATGGAATCTTGACTTGCTTATCTTTGATTGTTTTCGTTTATTTTATTTTGTACACGTCAAAACTGAAGCTATCAGAAACATATACAGCAAACAGCTATTACAGATTTAAACAATTAAATGGTACTCAGTTCCTAAGCTTGCTGAAAGGAACTGTTTGTCCAGGCTCGGGTGAGAATAAATAGACCTTAAAGATTTAAGTGCAAAATTGTTTGGAAGGCAATGGTTTTAAGATGGTCATGCGCTTGCAAGGAAAACAATTAACCTATCTCAAGTCAACATTTTTTCTTTTACAAGAAATCTAAATCTATATAACAGCAAATGATAACATGATCGATATTCTCAAACATGTATGTACAAAGACTACACTGTAATTAAATGCAGTTCCTTTTCAGTTTTGGTCACCTGATAAAAAAATCAAAATTATTGTGTTTTATTAAATAGAAAAGAGCTGAACCAAGTCAGATTTCATACTAGAATTTATATCCTTATCTTTACATGAGGCAATTCCACGTTCAATGTTTTAGTATCTTTACTTAATGAACAAAAAATTGTACAGGCTTTTATAGATAATAACACTTTTTAAAGCAATAATTTACAGAGGATTTGGGCATGCCTTTTTATATTTCTAATCACCATTCATGCAAGCAAACTCAAGCCAAAAAAATTCTTTGCATAAAATACGTATTGCTTAATTGATACCGGTTTGAAAGCCTTCTTTTGTTCAAATTAGCCAACATGAAACGTAAAAAGTCGTTGCAAACTCTGTACAACATTCAACACGAACAAATTTCTTGATTATTTTTCAAGTATCTTAAAGAGCACAACTGGTTTTGATTTTTTGTGAAAGGAACCGTCTTGCTAACAAAGCGCTTGATATCAGACAAGCGCCGGGAGATAATTTTGCAAAAGTTGCCACCATTGACGACCTTTGCAAATCTATGTGTTACATGCACAACCGAGAACCCGTAATATAAAACACTAGAGATAAAATTCATTGGCAATAAAGATTTCCAAAAGATAAATAAGAACAAAACTCGTCAAGACTTCTGCCCCGAACATGTAATCAACATAACCTCAACATTGAAATGAAAGTGAGAGCGCCATTAAAAGACGGGGAAGTTAATTGAAAGAATGCATCATCAGGAGAAAAACTGTTCTGAGGATGGTCTCAACAAAATGATTCTTTCTCTTAAACCTATCCCTCACTTGATTCAATATCTAATGAGCAAACACCGTTTCCAAATGATATAGGTGTACCTCTTTCAAACAATGTGAATGCTGTGCGAGCGATTCTTCGTAAATCTTTTAAGGTTTCTGTTTTCTCTTAAAGATATATTAACCATGGATACTTGTTAAATACAAATTGTCAACACAAATAAATGTTGTGGGTGGCACAATAAAGTAATAACAGGAATAGAGAGATCGAAAACGTCATTAAATGCCACTATCTTCTGCTTAGATTGGATAGAGGTAAATAAGTACATGAGCCGTCTGTCGTGTTTTCTGACCATCCCTCCCATCTTCGAATTAATGACTCAAAAGCCTTCAGCTGAGTTTATTTTCATATATAATAAGTTGTCTTTCTATGAGAATGCGTCCCGTTGAGCGCTAGAATTATCGAGAGCATCCTGTGAATAAAATACAGTCCGTATGCACCCACCAGGGGGCGTAACTGAACCTCGTCAGTCGAGGAACCTCGGATCACCCCTGCTGCTGGACCATTAATCTTTGTCTGGAACTAAAGAGAGGAATGATAGTCGGATTTACAGATTCATGATATTTAGAACAGTTTTCTGAGGATATAGTAAGTATATTAACTTATATGTCATTAATTTTGTGAGTTTTTCTTTTATTCTTAAAAGATTTTTTCGATATGGAAAATTTGTTGTGTGTTATTTGGCAAAGAAATTGGGAGATCCAGAAATCGGTATCAGCAATCTTGCTTCGCTATCTGTGTCTTTGATTTTAACGATTTTCAGAGCAATAATATAGAAAGAATCCGTACAGAAATTAAATTAAAATTTAATTCTGTGTCTTTAATTAATTTTGCGTTGACGTAAATTTTGTGTCTTTAATTAATTTAAATCTAAAGTTTTTGATCAAAGCAATATAGAAATCATAATATATTTCTGCTATTCAAAATGAAGAAAAATATACATGCATGTAGCCTACGTATCAACTTTAGTGTTAAAAAATTATTAAGTATTAATATGCATTTTGACCTTCAAGCAATTCATTGAAGGGTTTTCTTATAAGTACTTTATAGATAAAATGCGACAACAAAGAGTGCCACCCAGTCTTCGGCACCTCTCTAGAGAATCCTAGTTTGTAAATTCTGTTTACCGATGCACGTGCATAAGGTCATAACAACAGATAATTCACCATGCCAGACCCAAGATAATTAGTGCGGGAGTAAACTAATCTGGAACGAATTAACCTATCGCATTTACAATCGGGAAAACCTCTCTAATGGCATGACATAATGCGATGTCCAGTGCATCGGGTGTTGCATTCCATGCATCTTTCTTTGCACGAACTCTTCTCTGAGGGGAAGTTAAAAAAAGGCCACTCTGAACATCGTAACACAAACCTATATCTGATTCACCTGATTGCTTTCTTATCTTCTTCCTGGCCACTTATCTGGACATGTAGAAAAACATATCGATGACCATGCTGTTTGTTCTTTTTATTTATATCAGTCATTCTGTTACCAGACCGGCCTTAATCTTCCCTTCCATCTCTTGATTTAAGTCGTTGATTGATTGGAGCGCTGTGTTCCGGCAGGACCAATGGAATACGTCAAATTCCTGCTTTTATTTAACCAGAATCCATTCAAATTTTTTGGCCCAAGAAGCAAGTTTGTAAATTGATTTTGCTTTAAAGCATATCAAACCACAAACCATGGGAGATCCTATATATATGATATGGATTTTTAGTATGTAATATTCTCTATTTACTTACATATTGGATTTTTTTTCCTAATTCAGATCAACAACTTTAATCTACCAAAAGCATATCTTTGGACTCAATGCCCTCCCTACACTAATTAATGATTTGATAATATAAAAACAGCAAAGATCATACAGTACATTGACTTTTCTTCTCTCTATGAGTTAACAACAAGAAAACAAAGGCGATCGGCTTTCGCCTGTGCTGAGAATTGACAGTGTCAAGCACCGCTGCCAATTCATATTTATACAGGAAGGAACATTAGATTTCACCCTTCAAAATCGGTCAAAACAATGGAACCTATCAAAAAGGAATACGTCAATGAAGGTTACAAATTTCCCGCGATCGGTTGTCTTCGTAAATCTCCGATGAGTTTTGAAGCTACGAAAACAGCCGAGCGTCTGGTTTTAAGGAAGTTCTATACACTAAACACCGAAGAGTTCGATTTTAATCAGTAAGCTTATAGGGTTCTTAAAGCAAAGGTTATTTCGACCAAGAAATGAAAGTAAGACACATAAAACAAGAGAGATTACGAATTCTATAAAATTCAAGAGCCCGTAAAAGAGTGAGAAGATATTAATTACTTATGCGCTCTTTGTTGTGTGAAATCTGTTATTGACAAACGGCAGGCCGGTGGCGATAGGGCGATAAACTGTGATAACGCCCCAGGAGTCAGATAAACCCTAAGTGAGCACCTCCGGGGGTCTTAAGATAGCCCCGATAAATTGACAATTTGATTACCCAATTATTCCTCGATGCCGTTACCAGAAGGATGTGAAATGGATACTTTAGATGCCGGAAAGGACAGTCCGGCTGTTTAAGGACCAGTTAATAGGAAGTCGTAAATTGTATATTTCTGACCGAACCTAAGAAAGTTTTCAACGTTCTTCTTTGAATAACAACAAATCCTTTTAGATGAATGAAGGCTAAAACATGTTTATTTACTATTCAAATATCCTTGAACTATTGCTAATTGAGGACATCTGTAATTCAAAGAGTTTGTTTTGAATTGTAATTGGAAATAAAAACATATCAAAAATCAACAATATAAAAAATACCATTCACGTAAGAGCAAAACTGCAACATGCTCGATGTGTTAAAAACGGGCTTATTTTATCGTATTTACTTGTTCTAAGTAAACGTTCGTTCATTAATGTAAAAAGGGGGAAAAGCTAAAAGTAGATCTTTAGCTGACACTTGAACAGAGAGGTAAATAAGTACATGAGCCGTCTGTCGTGTTTTCTGACCATCCCTCCCATCTTCGAATTAATGACTCAAAAGCCTTCAGCTATATTTAAAATTAAAACAACTTTCCATGACAAATAAGATTAAAAGTTTGACGATTTCTGAACACACGAGTCAATGCCGTAGAGATATTCAATAACTGTGCATTCTTTAATGAACCGGAGTTTTTGCTCAATGTCCAAAAGAGAAAAGAAAAAAAAAAAAGAAATTTTAACTATTATTTTTTACATAAAAAAACCTATTCCTTTGAGTTTTATTACCATACGCAATATTCCGTACTAAATGTTCTTCCTCGGTCTCCAGAATTATTGTTATAATTATATCATTGATCGAGGGAGTTGGCAAAATTTAATTTCTCCGAGGCCGGAACCATCTTGGTCGAAGGAACTGGATCTGTCTGAGAGAGTAACGAATGGCAAATCTACATGGGAGATTGGAATATTCCCGCAATCACAACTTCTTAGGCCTTTCTACAGTTGCTTTTCCGCTAGTTGGAAAGACCCGAGAAGTTGCGATTAACCTTTCGACTATACCAACAAAAAAGCAAAATCTACAGGTTTACAGATAATGCTATGGGAATCAGCTCTCTTGGCTGACGCACGGAAAAACGGGGATCAGTCCACTCACATTGAGTCCTAGGGAACTAAGCACATAAACATGTAAACCATCTAATATTACAAAAATAAAGACTATTGGGGTATATTGTTTTAACGCATATCAGTGCAATTATACAATACAGTATATATCATACATACAGAGAAATGGGCATCCAAAGGTGTACTTGATTTCCCGATTGTTTATGTATTGCTCCACTGGCGACGGAGTCAGTCAAGGGACCCTAAAGGCTACACTATTATAGAGCTGCTTGAGCATCTTGAATCATCGCTTTACAGTGAATCTTGATGTACGAAGTTGTAAACTTCGATTTGAAGATGATTCGTATGTTCCCAAGCTCTTTGGACATTGCTTATGCATTTTCTGAACAATGTTTTGTACCAATTCCAATATGATTTTGTACATTGAGACAACGTTTGCTGAGGCAAACACAGTTCAAACCTCTACAATATTGCTTAGAGCAATATAAAGGGAAAAGATAGGGGGAAAAGAGAGAGTTAGAAAAAATATTTAAGGTTAGATATTTCGAAAACGATGTGCTAATTTTGACTATATTGACGATTTTTCTTTTCTCGTCAAAATTTAAACTCGTCAAACTTCACATCATATATAGAGCTTCACAACAGACATTGACCAATTTGTACAACTTTACCGCTTAATTTTCTCGGGTTTCCCCAATTAAGACTAAATCAAAGTTACTGTTATTTTCTTTTGTAATTAGTTATGAAAGCACAGTGATATATATAATCACATTTTTTTAAACCATTGAATCTAAACTAGTGTATTAAATACTGCATGCACAACTTAGCGTACATGTAATTATCATGCCGTGCTAGACGTCAGGCAATTGACCGCTTATAATGAAAACAAATAACAAGAGGGCAATTTATTTAATCAAATCCTACAAACTTAGAAGTTTGTACAGTACAGTCTTACACACTGTAGAGGTCTGTACAAAAATTAAATTTAGTGATTCTGACGCTGCCTTTGTATCCCCGTGAATTTAAAGATACATAACTCTTGATTAAATATTTCGTCAAAATTAACACTCACTCTATTTATTTTATGAAAACCCATTAACTGCATGCGAGTTCGAACCGGTTTTTTCAAAGCCCCCGAGTGGGCTTTCCTATCAATCATTAAGAATGATATTATATTTTACGCATTTACGCATTTAAACATACTAAATAAGATTGTTTATAACTATAACTAATAAACTCAATCTCTTTATTTATTTGAAGCAGGATAAACAATTGAAACTTTTCCAGAATAAAATTGCATATAAATTTACATTCACTGAACAGTTTCTGATACATGCATGTTCCTTCGCTTCTCTCAATCAAACTATAATTCCACTATTAAGCTAGAACTGGATTTCAAAGCCATGGTTATGAAATAGACCTTATCCTAACGCTATTATACTAAATTAAAAAAAAAATTATTCAAGATAATTTTAATAAACTTTCTATGCTTATACATGTATATGGATGAAAATTATTCAATGGCATCAATACATTTCATCTTGACCTCATTTTTTTTTCTCTCAAATTTATGGTTATCTTAGTTTCATATACATGTATGTTATATTTTTATTAAACTTAATATGTTAAACTTATTCAGGAGAGCTATCTATTTTCATTAACCGACTTAGATCTTTCCTTTCACCTTGACCCCAATCTTCTCAATCTTGTGTTTAAAGCTCAATTTCAAAGATACCATTATAGATATTTTTTATCTAAATTTGTGAAAGTCTATCTGTGTGTCCATTTTGTTAATTTGACATTTCAAATTACCTTTGACTTTTATTAACTATTGAGTCCTAAACTCAGTACCCAGTTTTATTCTAAATTTTCTTGTTACTTTTCAATGAACCCTCAGGCTGGGCGGCATTCTTATTCATGTCCTATTACTGTAACGACTGTTAATTCTCCATTAACAAAAAAAAAAATTATTCGAGTGTCTTATATTAAAATTTAAATAAAATATCAAATTATTTTGAATTTCGAGGGAACTTAGCTGCAGAACTGTAGCTCTCCGAAAAAATATATATTGACAGACCGGTCTTTCGATAAGGAATCATGTGTGACATACTGAAATAACTAAATGCAGAAAAACTCACAGCCGTGAAAATGATGATAAAAAGGAAAATGAACACGAAACTGAAGAAGCTAACTTTATTTTGACAAGTAATTACAAGAAACAACACTTTGTTTACCTATTTCAACACCTGCCATCAATCAATTGCTTTAATGCGGAATGTAATTTTCAGATCCCGAGCAGTGAAATATATACATGTAAGTTTCTATTTCCTCTCGCCCTCAACAAGATGGTAACATTATCTAAGTAATATAAGCAGACAATCGATTCAAGAATGTAAATTAAGCAGAATTTAATGGGTCTGCCACTCGCCATGAATGAAAGATGCCATCTTCACTGTCAATTTTTAATGTGAATGTTCGGTTTTAAGGATCTGATTTTTATCAGATCGAATCGGACGGCTGATTTTAAAAACAAAAATACTAAAATTTAAATATCCCGTTACGTAATATAAAAACTTCAAAAAGAATTTAGCTTTGCAAACGACTCATATATGGTCTATCATTGTATTTTAATAATCAACGTAATAATCAGCAAAACATAGGTAACATTAATGATGAAAACAACATTAGACACTAGGACTGTATAAAATTTCACATTTAACCAATCAACAATTTAAAAATACACGTACAGTTATTCAATCACAAAACTATTTTAAAAGATTCCAGACACAGATTAATGTTTCGTGGAATTTTAAAATGTTTAACCTTTTATCTTATTTTGACAATTTAAAAAATAAATACCGGTAATGTGATTGTCTATATCAGTTATGTTCCATAACGTCATGTGATAAAGAAAAACAATCAAGAAGTTATTTCGAAATATTTTTTCAAAAGAAAAATAATAAAAATCATTTGATTGTTTTCTCAGAAGCCTCCAGATTTTTAAAAATCGAATTTTACACACACAAAAAAATCTCTTGTAATTCCATCTTACATGGCGACATAGTGATCTAATGAATGGACGGTTTTACTGTCTGTGGAATTCTTTATACACATGCCCTAATACAGTCCATTTGCCCAGTGGCCAACAAACTCTGTTCAGTGAATGTATAAACAAGGCACAATTAGTTATAAAAATGAAATAGTAAATGTGATCAATTTAAAGTTGTATTTTCACGGAAATTCGGAAAATAATCCACCCGTAGGAATGAATTAAATCCATTATTATCCACAAAACGAAAAACATCCCACAAGTTACGAACAATTGTACATGTATTTCACCAATTCAAAAGAACACTTATACAACAAAGGGGTAAATGCAAGCACGTTAAAAAAATATATAGATACTTTAATGTATCCAGATATGCTTTAAAAGAGAGGCATATCACATTGGCATACATTTCACAACTATTTTGTCTCGAAAGACAAATCCAAATTAAGGCACTTTTAGAACTATTTTCATTCATAGCCATCATTGTTCCTCTCGAAATGCAATTAATTTTCAAATCCATCCAATGTGAATGTTGATTGTGCAGTTTAAAAATCTGAAGAGACGTCATGCATTCTTTAAGATGTTTCTTCCTTCAAGATGGCTTTTTCAGGTTCGACGGTTTGTTAGAGTCTGAAGTTGAAGTTTCATTTATTACTTTCACAGAATCAAGTTTGCTTTCAATTTCATCCTCTGTTTTTACTTCCACATTTTCATTAAAAGTTACGCTTTTGCCAGAAGGCCTTCTTGGGTCAGAATTCACCGATGTTTGGTTCGAAAGTTCAGACGAAGGCACTGATTTAGGTGATGAAATTCTCGAAAGCAAAGAAGCATTACCGGAAGTAGGTGAGGGAGTACCCGGATTACTTTGTATGACTAGATCCACAGAATCATTTCCGGACCTGGGAGTCGGAGTTTCCGATTTACTCCTCTTAAAACTATCAGATCTGTTCTGTTTGTAAACATTTTGTTTTTGGTTCTGTTGGGTTAAACTTGGCATTCCATTTGAAACTTTGTTTTGTTTTAAGAAACCACCAACTGAAGAATTGTTTTTCTTTTCCTTTTCGCTCGCTTCTTCAACAGTTATCACAGTTTGTTTATTCGAACCTGCCTCCATTTGAAGATTCTTGGATACTTTGGACCGTGTTGACCAACGCTTCAAGAACCCCAAAGCTGGGGCAACCTTTGCCATCTCTTTCCTCTTCATCTGAATCACAATCAGTCGGGCTCGTAAGATCTTCTTTGTATTGTCATCCAGCGACTCCAGATTTTCATTTTTCTCGAGTGTTTTCTTACAACAGCAATCGACGAGTTTAGCGACGGTGAATGCGAGGATAAGGGCACCGAAAGAGACGATTATAGGTGTCAAGATCTTAGGGTAATCAGGATTCGAAGTGCTACTATCATCTGAAATAGAAAAGACCACGTTAAATTACTGAAAGAAAAGCTCTCTCTCTCTCTCTCTCTCTCTCTCTCTCTCTCTCTCTCTCTGCGTAAAATCTTATTCTTTGTCCAAAATTTGACTAAGATATGGCATCCTAATAAATGAACTTTTAGGCTAATTGGAACAATGATAATTAAATGTCTGTAAGCATGACACCACGACTAATTAAATGACAGTGATCAAGGACATCCAAAATAATTGACACAGTTCACGGCATTTGACAAACTAGAGTGTAAATATCAATGAAATATCAGCTTAATAACAAAGTGATTTTAGCTTTGATAAATCGTAAATCGATGTATTGTTAATCCCCTATCCCAGGTTATTATATATTCAGATATATTTTCACGAACCTACTCTTTCTTCTGGTTTTTATTATTTCAAGCAAAATTTGTTCAATTATTTCAAAGTATGAAAGAATTTTGCCTTGAACAATAGGAAAATAATATAATCCACTTTGTCCCAGATATAAACTACAGAAAATATATACAATTTAGAAATCAATGACCACAATCAGTGTTATAGAGCCCATGGTCATATGGGGCTATATAACAAAAGGCTATTATTGACTGGCGATATTTTTGGTCTACTTTTTATGTCGATTTCCTGTTATCCAAAGGTATATTTTGAAATTTTACTTGTGTGATACTATATAATGTATTGTGATTCTTAATTTAATTTTAAATATCAATGTCAAATAAAAAGAAGCAGGCAAATTCAGAGAATAGTGTCCCCCGGTTTCGGTGTCTTAAGTGTTAAGGTCAAGGTCATAAGGTAAAAAATGATAGCATTCTTGAAAACATATTGTCGTAGGTACTGCATAAAAGGAAAATATAAAGGATTGTAGAAAATATGCAATAAACAGATAAAATAAAAAGATCAAAGATTCTTTTAAAGCTTATTTTCCAGAGTGCATCACCAAGCCCTACATATAAAGGCCGGTATTTTATTTCAATTCCCACCCACTACAATTCTTAAATACTGAATTTTTGTAACTAATCTATCATATGCCTGGTTTATGCCATCACATTAATCATTTAAAATGCCCCGTGTAGTTTTTCATTTCTTCAAAGATAAACAAATCATCATGGACGATTTAAAACATTCTTAACAATGGAATTAAACTATCACTTACGATATATAATGTATCAATTTCGATTAGAACAACTCTTACCATTTTATTGACCAATTAATCTATATCGTTGTGCAGATGTAAAATCATGTTTACACTTCTCCTTTTCCGATCTTCAAATTTGAGCGGCTGCCTCGTTTTGAATTCCTCTGGACGGAATGGATTTTTAACAAAACGAAAAACAGTTGTAGCGCATAACATACTTAGATTACCTGAACAGATGATGAGGGTTTTTTGTGCTTTCCATTTGCCATTTTTTTAAATATTAGCTTTATCTAGAGCGAATCCAGGGATAATAATTTGACACAGTCACTCCAGCTCAAATTAAAACTGAGGATTTTTGAAAATGCAATAAAGTAAAATACAGACAAAACTCATGAACACTTTTCTTTTGATTTTTAAATCACTTATATTTTTAATTCGGATTCCTGTAATTTGTTAGTACTCAACTTTACTTGAACAAAATGTGTGTGTAGGGGAAGGGTGTAACAGTATTTAAAAGCGTGGAAATTTATTATAGAAAATAAAATGTTACCGCTTCCCTTATTCTACGGGTCTGAAATAGAGCTAAAGCAGACAAGTTAATGGTTTATTTAATACTATGTACATGTCAAGAAGAATGACATATATATCCATTGTGATTATTAATGAAACATTTATTTAAAACATTTTTTCTTGATATATTAGTATGTGTATAAAATATTAGAGAATCATATCACGTTATTAGTACAAAAAAGTCGGACAATCATATTTCAATAGGTATTCGATATTCAGATATACAAGCGGCACAATTTTTTTTCGGGGGGGGGGGGGTTAACAATTTTTATGATTAAAATTAAATGTTAGAACCGCTCACATACTTGTTACACCAACGATGTTAGTGTAGCAAGTATGCGAGCGGATCTAACAACTAATTTTCATTAGATTGGGGAGAGAGAGAAGAGGGACTAGGGAGGTGACTATAACCCCCCCCCCCCCAAAAAAAAA
>PRKT01000017.1:671870-689642 GCA_003671525.1 Saccostrea glomerata | reverse complement strand
TTATTACTCTCTTTAAAAAATATATATATAATTTCATTGCACTACCATTACGTATGGGAAAAAAATAAGAAAAAAAATATACAAAAATGATCCATTCCAGGATTCGAACCCATCTCTGGTAAAAGTACTTGTAAGAAGCCCACCAGCATATCCACTAGACCACTTCGGACACAATGATTTTATAGTGTTATTTAATGTACATATTTTGCATTTCGGTTGGAGAATAATTTTTATTCAATTTTTGCATTTTTAAAAAATGTGCCTCTTTGAAACAAAAATCGGAAATGGCAGTTTTGAAGAAAATTCCTGCCTCTTTGTGTATATATCAAAACTATTTTGTTTCAAGGAGGCACTTTTTCAGAATAATGGGGATTCCCTATTTAAAAAACGTAAAATCTGATATATTTTGCCGTGAGACCAATTTTCACATCACTTACTGACGAATTGGAAGTCAAAATACGCAGCTTCCAAATATTTTTTCTCGTTGTGCTTTATATATTGTTGCATTGAAAAAAATTAATGTGAGTTTATGCATCATAAAAATTCTTCTTTTAATCTGCTACACATTTAGGGAAAATAACAAAAGAACTGCAACACCCTCTTTCATATGAAGTAAAAATAGGCAACATAATCATTCTGAAAGTTTCGTTTCGTTTCGTTTCGGCAGGTTTCGTTTTGATTTCGTTTCGTTTCGGTAGGTTTCGTTTCGTTTCGGCAGATTTCGTTTCGTTTCTATTTCGTTTCGCACTTTACAGGTACCCCACAAATGTATTCGTTTGGAAGGAAATGTATACAAGTTTGTTGGAGGATTTCTATTTTTCGGTTCCCTTATTGTCCATTTTGAACTAATTCATCGCTAGTGTAAGAATCCTTTTAAATTTTAACAACACACACAATGAAGAAATTACAAATGTATTAAATTAATCCTTTCTTCTAGCTAGATTTTGGGGTCACTTTTATCTAAAGTACAAGGACACGAGATTTTTTTCCAGGAAGGCTATACACTGCTTTGGGGAAAAGGGTTCTCTCGATATATTTTTTCTCAATTGAATAATTTACTTTTTTTAGTCATGAGAATATGCAAGCTTTCAACTGAGCAAAAACTCCCCTTTTGAATTTAGCACTTTCTTTTAGTTAACATTTTTAAAATTCTCTGCAATACAGAAACTTTGATGATATAATTAACACGGCATTATATATTTCTATCAGTATATTTCTTCATGTACCCATTGGAATATATAAATCAATAATGAATAAGATGTATTGTCTTGAGTTTTGACCTTTGTTTTGCTATATGAGTAGTCCTGTTATGTTTTAAAATGATGTCGATCTTAAAAGAAATTTACCCCTATCCCTTATCAAGAGTTCTTGGTTTTGCCAGTTTGATTTAGACGCGAGAATTCGGTTCGAGATTGAATTCGCACTAGCTTACTGGAAATCATAATTCAAAAATTTCGGAGAAGTCCCTTTTACATTTTCACTAATTTTCTTTTTTACGTTTTCACTAACTGCAGAACTGTAGCTCTCCGGTCTGTCAATATTTTTTCGGAGAGCTACAGTTCTGCAGCTACATTTCCAGAGAATGAAGTTATTTTCTTTTCATGATAAACAATTTTTTCTTTCAATGTTAAAAGATAATTGGATATGTACGTATATCTCCACAAGGTGTTTATGGTTAACTTTGGGTTTAATTTCACTTCCTTTGTGGTAGATATTGCTGATAAGTCAAAAGTCGTAGTTCGTAAGCCTTTTTTTTTACCCCGTCTCTCATACGATAACTGGATCGAACAAATAAATTCGTCAATACAAATAACAAATGTGTCAGGAGATTATGGCGTAACTAGTCAATTAAATCACTTGACTTACATATAAAATTACGTATGTAATTGTGATTTCGACAACAGGTTGGCTCCTCGGATATTGTTTATTAGTATTTATCCAGCTGAATGGGTTTTAATTGATCACTAATTTGTAAATCGCCCTCAAACATGAACGCCTTAATCAGGTTTCCACGTGAATAGAAATGTCAAGTTAAATACTGTTGCTCCATATATATAAGAAGATTATATTCATATAGAATTGTAAAGATTTTGAATTTTTAAAGATTTCATGTCCAAAATAAAACGTAGATGGCGTTGAAGATATTTTGAAGCATCATATTCCTCATCGTCTCAAGCCACGGTTCGGAGTCCGCATGTAGCTCTCTCCAGAATGGGAGAGGATCGTACATTTTGGCCGTGGTTTGCGACGATGCATATTCCTGAAATAAGCTTCATTTTGTGCTATTTTTTTCAATTTGTATAAAATGATTTCTACGTATGATTTTGATTTTCATGACCCCCCATGTAAAATAATCAGATTAATTTCAGATTTTTTTCGGGAGGGGGGGGGAGGGGGGGCTCAGTGGATTATCCGCAAATGATTTCAGCAAATACGTGAATCACAAAACGTTGTTCGCTTCAATTTTTTCTTAAACATTTCAACCTTAAGAGAGTGTTTGTATAATTTAAAATTCATTGCCAACGAGTGTTATGTTTGTGAAAAGTATTTTAATTTTGAAGTGATTAAGGTCAAGTGTACATTCAAGGTTTGTTTAGCGTTGTACAATCACTGCAGAATTAAGTTCGTAAATCAAGCATTTCCCTTTTTGGGTTTCACACTCGAATAAATATCGTCAACAACAACGATTCATGGGAATTAAAGTTTAGTGAAAGACTCAATATGAAAAATTAAGGTCAAAAGATGAATACATTTGTATAGAAAAGAACAGAAAATAATGAATTTAAATTGAAAACATGTAAATGTTCACTTTAATTTAAAGAATAAAAAGGAATTTAAAAAAAACACCTGAGCACTAGATTCAAAGTTATGAGAAAATAGGTACCTGCATGTACTAAGGCTGGAAAAAGCGAAAGACTCAAGAAATATCCATTTTTGGTCAAACCCATATTTTCTGTCCATTAACACACATTTCTTCCTTTTCTTTTGGCTGGAGTATCCATCCATTTATGTCAAAGCACATAAAATTCGAGACGAATTTCCATTTTTGTTGTTTTTATTTCCATTTCTTCATTTCGAAAATCCAACGCAGAAATCACTGAATCCCAAACCAGTACACACCGTATTTGTTTATTTCACCTAATAATAATTTAATTCCATGTCACGCAGTAATTAGCGATTATTATATTACACGGATTTAATCCCACGAGGTTTTGGTTTTTCAGAGCGCAGGCCACTGTCCGTGGCACCAAGAGTGGTCAACCAGGGAACGCAATACAACACCGAACCAATGGCGAGTTCGAGATCGTGATCAAACAGCCGGCTTTCAATTACCAATACCTACCTATTCAACAATTCAATAGCGGGCTAGTGCCACGTAAACTCCCAAAAACTTCGGAGCACTGGGACATTTAATTCCATGTTTGTAATTATTAAAATGGCTACGCAAAGGTATATAAAATTCAGATATGTTTAGTAGCACGTTTGCCTCTTTGGGGAGATTTTGTAAGACGGATAATAGAATATGGAGCTTTAAATAGGATTAAAAGATTTGCCTGGTAAAAAACTTTATGACATTCGGTTGCATTATAGAGAAAGTACCAGGGAACTCAGATATAGATCTGCAAATGGTGAAAATATAAATACCTAATATCTAAGATTAATGTAAGATTTTTTTGTTGAAAGTTTGGTATTTAATTAGCTTGGAAATCATTGGTAATTTTCTTTTCCATTTATGTTTGGTCTTGCCTGGACTGTTTCTTTATTTGATTTTTAATTGTCATTTTTTTTTTTTAATTTTGTTTTTGTTTATTCAGTATTACAAATCAGAAGGTTCTATATACACGGTAAATCACGAGTACACAGTACACTTTAGTTGAGTTGTGTCTGCATGGATCGTGTTCTCATCTGATCTGATGTAACGAATGCTTTTCGAACAAACTATATTTGTCTATAAAAATGTGTAGCTTTCCTTTTCTGACTTTAAAGGAAAAAAAAAACTATGGGGAAAATACAAATATTCATTTAGAAAGAACGATATTTATATATTTTTTCTTCATACATCCGGAAATCGAACCTTGTTTCCCCACTCAATCATATATTTAAATATATAAAAAAATATATGAAATTCGCATAGATGTCCTCTCAGAAGAGAAGGTTTTAGACATTGTTTAGCATTTAAAAAAATATTAATGCAAAACAAGATGGGACTCTGACGCTCCCATAATACAGCTGATGTCAAGGTTTTAAAATGTAGGTTACATTCTAAGGTCGGGGTTCGTGATGACAAAATAAGCACCATCTCTTATAATTCATGACCATAGTATACAAGGTTTTTTTTTCAAAAGAAGTCAGATTTCAAGTACAATTTCATGAGGAAAAACTATTGGTCCTGAAACAAGGAAAACACAATTATTTCTTCATGCAACAAAAATATCTCGACGTATAGGCCTAGTGGTGCATATGTACATACCCCCCCCCCCCTTATTATTTTTTAACAATTCAATATTTTTTTCCACCTTACATCACATCGATTTAGCATTTTAATAATGAATCCCCCCCCCCCTAATTTCACAAAGAAAAAATGCAC
Organism: Saccostrea glomerata; assembly: GCA_003671525.1. NCBI lineage: Eukaryota > Metazoa > Mollusca > Bivalvia > Ostreida > Ostreidae > Saccostrea > Saccostrea glomerata. The sequence goes on along the minus strand of PRKT01000017.1, from coordinate 685,054 downwards.
GACCATGTTTAAATAGTAAAATTTGCCTGTAGCCAGTGTTTTGTAAGCTCCTGAATTTGGATCAAATTTAATACCAGTAAATCTTGATTTTTCGTGTGACTTTTAAACGAAAGGAAAGCAATTGCAAGGAATGATTTAAAAGTCTCATTGTGTAGCAGTGTGTGTATGCATGAGATCTTATGAAATCATAGGCGCCAATCAGTATATCTAATAATTTTATAGGTATCTGCAGCAAATATAAAATTCACAACAAAAACAAAGAAACGCGACCAAAGGCGAACAAAACGAAAGAAAAACACCTACTCCAAAAATTATCCCAAAAAAATAAACAAACCAAAAAATTTTCAATGAGAAAACATTTAAAACCAAAATCAAGAAAATTCAAAGAATTGTTGTCCCCTGCGTTCGGTATTTTAGTTGTTGGTATTATTTTTAGCATATTGTGACTGGCTTGTTCATGCATCCTGTTTTATGCGTCCATCATACAAAATACATAATATCAATACCATATACTTTGTCACAGGTAATACATATAAGTTGAAAAAAGATAAAAATAAAAGCTCAGTTTCAAACTTTAAGCGTCATAAAAATGAAACCCAGTTTTCAATGCCTATATCATGTCTATCTTTGCAACCAAATAAAAAGGGGGGGGGGGTCGTGACATGATCATGACAAGGAGCACAAGGCGGGTGTGACCGGTCAGCAGGGGGTGCTCACTCCTCCATGGCACCTGATCCCAACTCTGATGTTTTGGGAGGTCCATATTTGCTCTGCTTCTATTTTGTATTGTTTGATGGACTTTTGATCTTGAATATTGTTCTTTATCTCCATTTGTTTCACATAATTATGTCATACATGTAGATAGTTGTGTTGGAAGACAATGGTATAATAGTCTGACAGCGCATTTTCTCTCAAAATGTTTGATACATTGTGTAAGTTTAATTCTATGGTTAAAAATTATTACAGAAACAAGAGTCCTGGAGAAAATAAACATATTGTTAAAAATACATTTTTTATTGCTACATGTATTTTTTAAGTATACTTTTCATTTGTTTAAATGCCTTCCGGGGTCCTTGATTGGTCAATAAAACATCTGAGAGATCTATCTTTTTTCTTATATAGAAACGAAAATCGTGCAGCTATTTCAGATATTACACGTAAACATAACAATAAAAAATTTTTGTTTTTAAAAATGTATTTTATTTTAAACATAATATATACATTAAGCAACATTTACATGGAAGCTTGGAAATAGGCAATTAAATTGTCAATTTCATCTGAAACTAATCTGTTAAATTCCTCTTCGTTCAGTCCCGTGTCAACATCAGTTCCCAAATCTTCCGGGTTTATGATGAAACTTTTTCCATTTCTTTTAAAATCTGAAATAGAAATATATAAACATGTATTACGATTGAACTGCATTTTAATATTAGTCTTTTTCATTTACCGACCATTTGTAAAAAAAATTAACTGGATAAATCATTAAATGAAATACATTCCTTTTTTGAAAAATTAATACATTTGTATACTATTCATGGTTAATGTACAAATACTAACCTTTCTGTTCCCACCATTTCCGTAATTCGAACACTCCCATGATCATCAACGAAAATCCGGGAAACATGATCTGAAAGTGTTACAAAAAAGAACATTATGAATTTGAAATACTGAAAATCCAGTGGGCTGGCATCTAAAACTCGTGATAACTTTTTTTACTGAAAGCAAAATTTATATTACAATTATCCTAGCTATACAAAGTTGGTATTGCTACTTACTGATATGCTGTCTGTCTTTAAAAAGTAGATTCCAGTCGATGCCAATATTTCTAATTAAAATCTATTAGAAACTTTCGGTAGAAAACTCGCCGATATTCTCGGAGAAATAATTTTCTTGGTTTGGAAGTAACCACAAACTACTGCCAGTAGATCTAGATTGTGACGTTTGAATTATTATGACGTCACAATAACAATATGTGAAAACGAGACTGACATACAATCGCCTCACCAGAGGGTGTCTGAAGCAATTCCGTGGCTAATTGAAGGAAGGGGGGGGGGCTAAACCAACAAAAAAGATAAAACCCAATTTTCAATGCATATATTATGTCTATCTTTGCAAAAATGGGTGGGGAGTCCCGGAGGAGCTTAGCCCCCCCCCCCCCCCCCCCCCCCCTTGGGTTCCGATGCCTATATGTATCACCATCCTCACAATGTCAAGGGCTTATGATTTCTCGAACACCACACAAACCCTTGACATTGTGAGGATGATGTATCACAAATGTTAGAACTTTAAAAGCATGAAGGTCAAACATCAAGATCTTGGAGATAAAAGGCCATATTACATTTGGATATGAAATATTAAATACAGTGTGAGTTCTAGTTATCAGATCAGTTAACATGGTTAAGGTTCAAGTCAGTTTCGTGTGGTAGACAGACTGACCGACTATTAGACTTTCAGGAAAGTAGGGGACAAAAAGGAAACAAAACACTTACAAATACCTTATGTAACCCTATAAGTAAAGTCGGTTGTTAGTTAATTATTTTTTTTAAGAAAAGAAGAGAAAAAGTTTTCTCTCTCTCTCCTGTTATAAGACAGAACTTATTTACATTCCATGTTTTTCTCCTGTTGTGAAATACTATCACAATACTATCATTTTCTTTAGTTTTTACTACAAGTATCCCAATGCAAGACACGTTCTTAAATACAGATCGGGATCGAAGAGCATTTAATTTCAACTCCACGTAACTATCTCAAACAAAATGGATCCTAAAGAGGATGAAATAGTCAGTGCGCCTATTGAGGAAAAGGATCCAGGCCCGGTTGAGGTAAACTTAGCAAACTTAATTAAGGAATAAAATATAGATTTTCCAAGCTGATTTGATTTTTATTGTTTACGAGATATTGTTATTCACACATTATAATGATTGCTCTTTTATCTGCATGCACACAGGCACAGGCACCTGGCCTGAATTTTTATCAATCAGACGCTCAACAAGCCAAATATAGAAAAATGTACCCCTTACCTCCTCTATAAAAGTGAAACATATTCTCTTTATTCTAAAGAAGTGGACAGACTTTTGAATACATCCAAAGATAATATTTAGGCTTATCAATTATGAATAATAACTTTTTTGATTGACCAATACATTTTAGTTGGCTTTTTTTATTTGTTCCAACTTCTTGACACAAATACATGTCATAGAATATAAGATAACAGTAATGAATATGCAGATGTGAGGATATTTTGAAAAATCTTGCAATGTCATGGACAAGCATTGGGTCAAATTCTGTACATAAAGCAACATATTTTTTTATAGAATGATGTTCCAGCTGGTGCTCCAGAAATATCAGCACCTGTCGTCAATATTCCAGCTACCCCGAAGCCAAAACCTAAGAAAGGTGAGAATCATTTTACTGAAATTGTACTGTATATTTATATTTGTCCAGTGTAAGATAGAACGTTAGAATGATGATGCTCTTAAGGTTAATGAAAATAATGCATATCATAATGTCAATGTAGCAAAACAACCATACACTAGGTACTTGAATACGACTACTTCAATGCAATATTATGATATCATTTCATGTACATTTGAACTTAGAAAAAGCCTCAAGAAAAGTCTTTAAAATTCTGCTATTATTATGGATCAATATTTTTGGTGAAAAGTATCCATAATCTCAAAGAAGTTGGATACTTGTATGATTTAGTTTGATGATTATTTTTAATGCAACTTCATTTATTTTCTCCAAAATCAATTTTGAGCTTTTCTGTAATGTATAGTATATTGCAGGTTCATGTGACTGAGGCAAGCACACATTTTTTAAAGATTGCATTGGACAAAAATTTTACTTCAAAAATGAATTTATATATACTGTAAATGCTTTCCATTATACTACAGCCCCAGAGCTGCCTATTTTTGAGAGAAGGAACTGGTTGATACATCTTCATTATGTAAGAAAAGAGTTTGATGTCTGTAAGTCCATCATCAAGGAAGGCCTAGCTGAAAGTGGTGGAATGTGTGAATATGCAGTCTACACTCAGGGTACTCATATGTAAAATGTTCTTATACGGACTATCAAGTTCAGGGAAAAAATGAAAGTTTACATTGAAAACCTGAATTGAAGATCTAACATTTGTGTTAAAATAGAAATACTGTTGCAACAGTGTTGCTAAATACTCTACCGGTGGTATCTAAAAAAAATTCAATGCATCTTTGAAAGATTGGCAACATCACATACATGAAAATACTCATTAAATTAAAGCAAAATAATATAAAAATACATTTTCAAATGTCTGAAAGTTTTATAAGAAGAGATTAGAGATAAGTAATATATTTTTAATATAGCCTTTGTTTGCCAATATATTGTTTAATTTATCCTGTTTATTTGTTAACAGCATTGGTTCTGAGACAGGAGGGAAGGATCCAGGAATCTTTGGAGCTGTTTCAGACGTGTACGCTACTGAACCCACAAAGCGCAGACAACCTGAAACAAGTGGCTCGGTCACTGTAAGTTTAATTAATTAATTGTGTTAATTAAATCTCTTTGTAGGCAATAGAAGGATGCCTATTGACAGTTAGTGAAAGTTTCTTATACAGAAAACCAAAGTCTTGAAAAATATTTTACTGCTAATTAGTAACAAATGATAATCCTGAAAAAGTATATAAAAGTCAACAAAGAAGAAATATTTAAACGAATTAGCACAAATAATTTGCTTTTTGTAAAATCTTGGTAAGAATCTATGCCTACAATTAAGAGCCTCAGTTCCTACCCTCCTTACGCAACACCAAGTCAAATTTACTGTATACAGAGTTATTTTCACCCTGTGTAAATTTTGCCCTTTTATGTTTTCTAGCATATTTGCTCCAATATAATTTGCCCAATCAAAATTCTGTTTGAGGAAGAAAACTGTGTTCTTAGAATTCACCCTGTTTTAAATTTGCCCACTTGTGACAAAGCTGAAAGGGAAGAAATTTTCCTTGTATACGGCATCTCATTGTGAACCTCTACAACGCTGGAATAGGTTAGAATCAAGTGCTTTTCTGTAAAATAGAGAACAGATCACTTGCCAATTTCCCTTTGTTTCAAAGACAAAATTTGAACCAATTTATTTCTTCAGTAACCTTATAGACAGTGAAAGATGGAGTGGTTAGGGGGAATTTAGCAATCTTGTAAAGATTCAATATTTAAGCTTTTTTTCCAGATTCCTTCTGGCTCGACACAAAGCTGCAGTAGAACTGTATAACGAGGCTTCTAAGCTGAGTGAAAGAGACTGGGTATTTCTAAAAAATTCCATTTATTTCACTTGTTTGAACATATTTTATGGCTACAATTGATTTATATCTCAGCTATGTAATGATCGGATGCTGTATAAACAATTTTATGAAGTATATAATGAAAGTGTAATTGTTTTGTCCATTCCTATATGTGTGATGAAAATGAATTAAACAAATTTTTAATTTATTTCAAAATTGATGAATGGCTTGTAATTTCAGGAAATAGCACATAATCAAGGAGTGTGTTACATGTATCTTAGAGACTACAAAATGGTAAGATTTATGTCTGATATATGCAGTTGTAGTCTCATATTTAAAATTTGATTTTTTTTTTCTTTAAAAAAAAATTTCACATTTATTATTTTGCCACAACAAAATTTTCTGAACCAATGACTTGGAAAAAAATGTTGGAGGGAGTTATCCCTCTTTCACTAGTTGATATGTACAAGCATTTATCAATAGATTGCACCATACTGTTTTATTTTATTTTTCTTGAAGGCCAAAGAATGTCTTAGCCAGGCATTGTCTTTCAAAAGACATGAAATTTCCTATGTGATGTTGGGAAAGATTCACCTAATGGAGGGCAATATAGAAGCAGCCATTGAGATTTATAAACAGGCTGTAGAGTAAGTTTTACTTGTGTTTGATGAAACCATGCAAAAATTGATTTTATACCTCTGACATATATTAAATATTATTTTATCCATGTACTCTATTCCTCCCCTCAAGGAATAGATGGCTTTGTTTTGTTTTGTTAATGTATTTTCAGTGCAAAAAAAATGATTTGTAAGTTAACTCTAGCCTAAAAATGTTTTTAAAGGTCAATTAATTGTGCTGGGTTTTTTTTTTTTATCTTTGTTCAAAAAAGTATGCCAAATAAATATGGAAAATTGCACAATGAACAATTTAAAGAGATTGACAATATACATGTACTTGGTAATGGTTTATAGCCTTAGAAATGTATCAATGTGTAATATCCATAAAGTTGTCTCCCTTTAAGGCTTATTGTACCTACTATTAGATTGTTTGTTCATCTATATTTTGTTAAGTTTAGATATCAATGATAACATATTAGTTACATAAATAAATTTCCATCATGGTCTGCTGTATGCTTTTTAGGTACTCTCCAGAAAATCCAGACATGCTGACAACATTAGGTCTTCTATACATGCAGGTACAACTTAAAAAAAAACTCTACAGACTTTTAATATGTAACATAACAAACAAATGCTTCATATTTGAAAGATTACATTGTTATTTCAAGAAAAAATAAAAGGAAAATTAAAAAAAAATAAAAAGGAATATTTCAAATGATTAGATTTATAGATAAAGCATTTTAAATCCATTATGTCCTTATCAGGTTGGTCAGTACCAAAAAGCATTTGAAAATCTTGGTAATGCCATGACCTATGACCCTTCACATGTCAAGGCCATAATGGCTGCTGGGAGCATGATGCAGACACATGGCGATTTCGATGTGGCACTAAACAAATATAGGATAGCAGCAGTAGCTACCCCAGAGAGTCCTCCATTATGGAATAACATTGGGATGGCTTTCTTTGGCAAGAAGAAATATGTGGCTGTAAGTTTTTTAAAGCTGAGGCCAACTCATATATAGGCATATGCCATTTCATAATTTTATTTTTATCTGTGATATCAGCACTGCTGTATTTCATGTTTGTATACTTCACTGACTTGTGCAACTGTTGTTAGTTTCTTTAGTACTTTAAAACCTAAGGATAGTCTTTATTACTTTGCATGCAAAGATTTTGTCAATATTAACATTTTGATATTTATATGGCACAGTTTTTAATTTTTTTTGGAAGTCAAATTCTTAGCATACCATGGTAAATGATAATTATGTGATTCTATCAAAATCAGTATACCAGGGTAAATTAAACTCTGAAACATTGCAAATCAGTTTCCTTTAAAATATTTTTTTAAGAAAAAAAGAAGGAAATAATCAAAAATACAATTAAAAACTCCGAGCAATGTACCTGCTATGGTCTTGAATGCAACTCTGATACATGGCTAAATTTTTATCATGTACATGAATATCTTATATTACAGGCAATAAGCTGTCTGAAGAGAGCAAACTACCTGGCCCCCTTTGACTGGAAGATTTTGTATAATCTGGGATTGGTCCATCTCACCATGCAGCAGTACGCTTCCGCTTTCCACTTCCTCAGCGCTGCCATTAACTTACGCCCCAAAATGGCTCAGTTATTTATGCTTCTAGGAGGTAAACATCTGCATCAATTTTTAAATCCAGAAAAAAAAATTACGGTGTTTTTCTGATAAGTTTTGCTAATATTTATTCATTTGTCTGATCTGACATGGGTAACATTTGAGGCACATTATTTTGGTGCTTTAAATGCTCAAAAGGATGTATTCACTTTAACAAAAGAATTGACCTATAGGAGAGAACAAATTCCCGGAAAAAGTGACATTTAAAAATCAATCTTTATTTGTTGTTTTCTACCGTATATATGTCTAAATTTTTTTAATTTGTATCTTAAACCTAAAATTTATTATTTACAACTTTACAATTAACCTCCAAAGTTGATTGAAACACCTTTTGTCCTTTAAAGCGTTGATTTTTGCATGAATTTTGGCCTTGAAGTCCATCAGGGCAGGCCTGCCCCTAAATAAAATTTTGATATTTTGATAGGTTAGGATGTAAGGAAGAATTTAAGATAAGACTTTTTTAGGGGCACCCCTGCCCTAAGGTCTAAATTCACAAAAAACCTACAAAAAATAAGGAAACCAGATTTTCATAATCTGCTTTAAATTTATGCCGTTCAATCTTATAGTCAGACTAGCTCAGTTGATATATGCGCTGACTTTTACACCTTGGAACCTCTCTTTTTAAAGTCGGGGGTTCGAATCCACCTGGTACAGCACTTTTAAACTTTTAAATTTCATCTTTTCAAAGACTATTTTAAATTTTTTATAGACTTGTGTGTATTTTTCCTTCAATTATCTATCCCTTTTGCATGCCCATTCTTGATATAAGAAACACTTAAGAGATACCAAATCGTAAAAATCCAATGTACAGATGTCAGTCAAGTGGAACGAACCTCAGTATAAGCACACTTTCTCCGAGGACAAGAATAACTAAGTATGTGTTACTAAATACGGGTATTCTTAGCAGCATTGAGCTGAGATGAATTTCAAATGTATACATTCCTTAGAATTTAATCACATTGGTTTTGGCTACATATTTCAGTAAATGCACTTCCTTGGATTTCATTTAGGCCTGTACAATTTGCACACATTAATGTCAAATTTTTATTATATCCACGGATAAATAGCCTAGATATAAACAATAGAATTTCAGAGACAATAGACATTACCTTTATGCACAATGAAAAGACAAATATCAATTATTACATTTGGAGATAACAAACTCAGAAAATCAATGAAAGGGTTCCCCTTACTTCCACTCACTGAAATAAAGATTTAGGAAAAACAAATTGTTATATGTATTCAGCCTAATGTCATTTATTAGAACAGAAATCGACAAGCTTTTTGTAGAGAAAAAAACCAAGCCTGGTCCTATAGGTCAATTCCCTATTTATAATGAAGTGATCCTTTATTGCACTTTGAAATTATCTTCTTTAATATCTATCTGTTTAAAAATTGTGATTTATTTGTTAATGGCATAAAACAAGCTTTATTATCTAAAAAGGGGATAAGTATTATTTTGTGAATTAATCTACAAAGAATAATGGTAGAGTAATTATCCCTTTTTTAATTGACAAAGAATTGGTAGGATTATAACTTTTTTAAATTTTGACAGTTGCCCTGACTCACTTGGAGGACGCTGACAATGCCAGGAAGGCGTATGAACAGGCTGTATCTCTGGAACAGTAAGTCACGTCCTTTAGGGTGTGAATTTTAAAAAATCTAATTAAAAATAATTTAATATCAATATGGAGAATTGAGTTAATTAAAACTAGTAGATTCTTTTTTCTAATATTTAATTTGTAAATTGCAAAAAAACTTTGAAAAAAAAATATCCAACAAATTTCTTGTATTTCAGAAAAGATCCTGCAATGAGTCTCAATTTTGCAATATTTTTGAACAACATTGGTGACAAAAGTGCAGCTCTGAAAAATTACAAGGAATTTGAGAGTAGATACAGAATAATGAAGACAACCAACCCAAACGCAGGGGATCAGGAGGTCAGAAAAACATTGAAGGGGAGATAAAAAATTCAAATAGTGAAATCATTAAACTAAATGAGAGTTTTTTTCATTAATTGATTTTGTTTGATTTTTGCCAATTTCTCTTCAAAGATGCAGGATGCTGCTCAGAAACTAGGAACCGTTTTACAAGTTGGTGAAAGTCTGGTGTGGAATGAAGGGGCACAGAAAGGGGCCACCTCATCAGAGAAAGCAGAACCCGACAGACCAGCAACCACTAGCGGTGTCAGTCTCCCTCCCACCGTCAAACCCCCCATGGATCGCGAGCAGATTGCCACCCCCATAATTCCCCCTTATTATCCCTACGAGGATGAGAAGGGACCCAGTCGCATGGGGGAGACTCCCTTACCCCCCACCAGGGGCCTCACTACTATGAAAACTGAATTTGAATTTAAATCACAGCACAGTGACTTGGAAAACCTTCCTAATCCCCCTGATGGGCCCCCCTCATATGATGATGTCATGAGTGGAGGGGTCAAGGAAGAGGAGAATGAGGAGGACTTTGTACACCCCCCTCCCACATGACTACCTGTGGAGGAGTGTCATATGGATTTGTGATTCCTAAGGGAGATAACTTCTGTCACACATGCATCTGCAACACCTCGGACCTTTCACAATTTAAGTTTTTTTCCTATGAAGGCCCGAGGTGTTCCGGATTGTCACAGGTGTAAAATAATAACTAAATCTTTTAGCAGTGATATCTCTTCTACTTATTTATTTTGTGATCTGAAGAATTATTTCTGTTGTTTTGTGTATTTATGGGGGTTATTAATGATATCATTATTATGCATGATACTTTGTTATTCATTTAAGTTATGTGATAAGTATCAATGAGAGTGTGCATAAATGTACCAAGAGAATTTTTAAAAATTAAATATTTTGAATATTGATGTTTGTCCTACACATATTTTCATAGATAGACATACAGACAGATGGATGTATGACAGACAAAATGTGATCAGAAAAGCTCACTTGAGCCTTCGGCTCAGGTTTGCTAAAAATGACATCTGAATAGTTTTTAATTAGTTCACTTGAGGCTTAAGGCTAAATTGACCTTTTCTGATCAAAATTTATTCTGTTCTATGGCATTGCTGTTGACAGAAACTTTTCACATTTCTAGCTTCTCCAAAAGAGCAGGGTCAATTTCAACCAACCTTTGCATAGAGTATCCTTTGGTTGCATAAATTTGAATATATAAAAGATGATGATACATTGTATTGATTAAAAACAAGAGATGTTTGTAAAACACTTATGCCTCCCTCCTTCAAATTGGATTTTTCCTAAGTCCAAAAGGGCATAACTGTGTCTAAAATGGTGCAATCCTACCCAAAACAGAACTTGACTTAGATATTCAGCTGAAAAATCTGTATACTAAATTTTATTTCATTATGTGCAACCTATGCAAAGAAAATAAATGGAAACTGCTAATAAGTGGAATTTTTCTAAGTCCAAGGGGCATAACTCTGTCAAAAATGGTGCAATTGCATCCAAAACAGAATTTGAACTAGATATTCACCTGATAAACCTGTATATCAAATTTCATATCAGTATGTGCAACGGTTGTGAAGAAAATGAATGGAAACTAAATGGACCGACAGACAGCAGCAAAGCAATATGCCCTCCATTCTTCGAAAGGGGGCATAATAACAAGGCATATTTCAAGAATAATTCTTTATCAAATTGGAAAAATAATGAAACAAAAACATGAAGAATACATAATCAATATGTGATGGACTACTTCACAATGTGCATGTCAGACAGACTACATGGTCTCAAGATTTTTCTTCAACAGATCATTGAATAAATAGATTTTGTTGACAAATTCCAATTTTAAATGCTTCTGAATCAAATTTTGCCTTTAAATTTTAAATATCACTGCACAAAAAGTGCACTTAACAGATATTCCTCTTCATGAATTCTTCTATGCTCTTGCAGATTGGGTTCCTGTTTGAAAAAGTCTCAGCAAAAATCACAAACCTGACACATAATGACATATACCGTATCATGTACATGTTGTAAGAACATGTATTACTTTTGTGAACTTGTTCATGTTTGTAAAGCCTAAATCATGAATACAGATTTCTGAAACCTTTACTGTAATTAAGATCTTTGCAAAGCCAAGGGTGTAATGTTTTCCTCATAGTGATTTCACAGAACATAACTTGCAATTATGATGATAGTATAAACATGATAAATACTTCCCATAAAATGTCTGGTATGTATGTATGTTTTTTTTTATCATTTTCACTTGGTTCATTAGATCTATTAAATCCAGTTTAAGTCTTTTTAGCTTTTGAGTGTCTTTTCATGTGACCCCGCAAGTTGGACACATAAGTTTTTTTCAGCCTTTGAGTGTCTTTTCATGTGACCCCGCAAGGTGGACGCATATCTGAAACCTTTTCCACAATGTCCACATTCAAACGGTGTTTCCCCTGTGTGGACATAAGAATGTATCTTCAGATTGTATAATTCTGCAAAAGTTTTTCCACACACATCACACGAATGTTCACCCGTGTGTAGATTCATATGTCGCTTAAGATTTCCCCTATGCCTGAACACTTTCCCACAGATTTTGCAGGAGAAAGGTTTGTCATCAGAGTGCATTACCATGTGTGCTTGACAGCCCCTGAAACTGTTGAATCCTCTCCCACACACTTGACATTTGTATGGGCATTCTGCTAAATGAGTCCACATATGCTCTCGTTTTAAAGAAGTGGTTGAAAATGATCTTTCACACAAATTACATTTGAATGGACGTTCTACTGAATGAGTCCACATATGTTGTCGTTTTACAGCAGCGGTTGCAAATGATCTTTCACACAAATTACATTTATACGGTTTATAAGCTGGGTGGGACTTTGAATGGGTCTGCATTTCTTCAATATTTGAAAACTCTTCTTTACACACATGGCACCTGAACGGTTTGTATTCTGCAGACTTCTCTGTTTTGATGTCAGGACTTAAATTGTTTTCAGCAAAATTCTCTTTACAAAGGAATAAATTGTCTGTGTGGTTTAATGATGAATCTGCCATATCAAATCTGCATTAAAGGAAAAATAAAGAGATTTATTACACACTTAGTAATAAATACAGGTTTTTTGCATATGCGATATGGCTGACGTCACAATAGCTGTGTCAGCCCTGCAGGGCTGATATGGATTTGCAGGGCTGATAACCTATATCAGCCCTGCAGGGCTGATACGGCTATTGTGACGTCAATATCACACCCTTAGTAATTTAAACCACAAAAACAGTACTTGTGATCATACACAATTTTTGGTGGGTTCATAATCTCTTAATTTTAACTTTTTGAAAATAAGGTTAATCTTAATTTACAAATACATGCAATAGATTATTTTCAAATTAGGATCGAGTGCATTGAAATAGAAGTAGAAACAAACCCAAATCGTAGTTATATAATAGTGTTGCATTATGCATGTACTATGCCTAAATAGTAGGCAGGGTTTGACACATGGTGCACGAGCCGGAGGCGAGTGCACTATGTGTCAAACCCTGCCTACTATTTAGGCATAGTACATGCATAATGCAACACTATTGTTATTATTATGCTGACTGTTGTAATTATTTATGCGGCAATCCATTTGATGTTTTCCTGAAAATATCGGTGCTTACACAGCGCACTTGCAAGAACTCATTCAAAATCTTCATGTTAAAATTGGTTGCATGCTTAGTTATTTTTTTT
>PRKT01000017.1:641066-671663 GCA_003671525.1 Saccostrea glomerata | reverse complement strand
CCCTGCAGGGCTGATATGGATTTGCAGGGCTTATAACTTATATCAGCCCCGCAAATCCATATCAGCCCTGCAGGGCTGATACGGCTATTGTGATGTCAATATCACACCCTTAGTAAATTAAACCACAAAATCAGTACTTGTGATCATGCACAAATTTTGGTGGGTTCATATTCTCTTAATTTTAACTCTTTGAAAATAAGGTTAATCTTAATTTACAAATACATGTAATAGATTATTTTCAAATTAGGATCGAGTGCATTGAAATAAAAGTAGAAACAAACCCAAATCATATGAGGCAATAGACCATGTACATGTATTTAAGAAGTCCATGCATGATTATTTACTTATTTTCTTCTCAACTTAATGTATGCTGTATTTTATTACTAAGTATGTAATAAACATATTAATACATACCCTTTTCCACATCACATCCTGTATCAGCCCTCAACCAATATCAGCCCTCGGGCCTTCGGCCCTCTGGCTGATATTGGTGTCTCGGGCTGATACAGGATGTATTATTCTCTATATATTACCGGTAGTACAGAGCCCTGTCCAATTTTCAAGAATCAACGTTTAATTATTCTGTCTGATTCTTATTTAACCATCTGTAATAAATTGCTTAATAATTTGAACATGTTGCATTTACATGTACTGTAATGCAATCAGTGCAATTCAAACTGATGTATAAATAATCAGAGAAAATAAAATGTCATACTATTACAAGACATCTACAAAAAACATGTTAATGTTTTCAAATTGAAATGTGCAACATTTACTCACTCGATGATTTTGAATGCTTGTATACATCTACATCTATTTTAAGGGAAACACGGTTTTCTTAGACCTTTACGTTTCGGCGAGCGTTGCTGGCGGTAAAAATTAGTGATTAAAACACGATAAAAGAGAAATTTGTATGTACCAGCAGGGACTATTACTAACATAGTATTAGGGTCACTTGGTACCAGCTTGTTTTCAACTCCTCCAATTATTTAGACCAATCCGACTACTGCTTATTCGTCTTTTCACTTTTGTAAAAATGTACAGTGTTGTACGTTACAGGTACAATCAAAGATATTTTTTCTTCTTATCAATAACATAAATAAAACCAGCTGAGCCTACATTTAAATCAAAAATAAATTTGTTTCTTACTTAAAAAACGATGGTGATTTTCAAAACACTGGAAATGGATTGCGCTACATATTTCCCAAACAATGAACGATGCAAAAACAGAACAAATATATCCGGATCAATTTTGAGGCACGAGGGCATCCTTTTTTCAGGTGTTTTGCGCCGTAGATTGATACGTTTAAAATCTTCTGTTCCCAAAATTTTATAAACAGGTGGTCACAGTTTAAACGATTGATTAAAAAAATTAGAATCATGATGATGATAAAAAAGAAAAATAATCAGTTATAGAACAGCACAAAACATTTTATTTCGATCTAATTTAGAGCCCAGAACAGACAAGAGTATGAGATTATTACAATGATAAGGAAAAGATAAGCCACGATTGATTAAAAAAATTGTTTAATTACATGTACAATTAATAGAATGCATGATGATGATAAAAAAGAAAAATAATCAGTTATATATATATATAGAACAGCACAGAACATTTTATTTCGATCTGATTTAGAGCCCAGAACAGACAAGAGTATGAGATTATTACAATAATGAGGAAAAGATAAGCCAATGAATAGCAAAACAATTAGTAATTGACATAACTCATTTCAACAACACGGTAAAAGATCATAACCCCCCTTTTCTATTTGTGTCACGGTAAAAGATCTTAACCCCCCTTTTCTATTTGTGTCATGCCAAGAAATCTCGTTCGATTTCGACAGCGATGGAGTCAATAAAAGTGTAATTGATGCAAATCACCCATATTCCCAAAACGCCGGCAAGACAATTTACGGCAGCAGACTTCTGGGGGTGGATCCTAGGTTCTTAGCTTTCTTAGTTAGAGAAAAAATAAACGTCTACCCCAGGAAGTACTCCCTTATGCCCTCAATAGTTCCTGTCAAAAATCTTTATTTATTTACAAAATACGTAAAATATCAGAGGCACTGGTATCAAAATTTATATTTTAAAAAGTTGGATTGAAGAAAATAAGAAAAATATCAACCGAAAATATTCACTTTAAAATGAAAATGTTTACATAGCCAATCGGGTAACGTCTACCCATTCAGTACTCGTCTCCATCTTGTTCAACCAGGAAATGATGTAAGCGTCCGGGAATTTGGTACCCTTTTATGATTTTATCTATATTTCGACGCGGTACTTCCACAACTACCAGATGCCAATTTGTACTAAGAAAAAATATTTTGAAATTGAATTACGTAAAAAAAATTGAAGTACAGCTTATTTTTTAAAGAATTACTTTACTATAATTAATTTCCTTCCCTATTTAAAAAAAAGTCAAGGGAGGGAGGGGGCAAATCTTCTAAATAATTAGTATTCTACCTATAATTTAAACCCGGTAAATTTTAAGATCCCTCCCTCAAACCTGCTGACATTAATTGCTTGGCGCACATCTCCCCGGGGAAGTATCATAGATTAACGTTTATTCGGCTTTAATTGAGTTTGCTATATGGAGAGAATGCTAAGGTTTTCTTGGCATGATCATGTTTCAATTAAAAGAAATACAACAATCTGAATGAATGTGTAAAAAAAAAATAATATGACAATAAAATCTAATCCGTCTGTCAGTCTGGATATCAGTACCTAGATTGTCTCTGTGCATAGCTTTTGAAATAGAAGAGATAGGTATGAGGCGCCGTTTATATAATTGATATCACTTATTCGAATAGCCATTAGGTGATATCACCCATTCATTTTTATAAGGTGATATCAACTATTCGAATTGGCGATATCATCTATTGGAAGGTGATATTATATAAGAAGATTATTTTCGTAAATTTCATTGGCTGAAAGAATTAACGTAACGTGATATGTGATGTCGATGCGAAAGCGCGTCCGCGGAAAATGATATCGCACGACCCACCGTTCGGTTGCACCAAAGGTATGCAGACTCGGTCACTATCACTTTCTGTGTCTTCGGTCAATATCAATATTGTCATGATTCCTTATAACCACATATCAACCTACACTGAAGTCCGTAATTGTATAATATCACCTACTAGTATTCGAATGAGTAATACCGGTATCACCTATTCGTGCTGAATAGGTGATATCACCTATATATTCGAATACTAGTAAGTGATATCACCTATTCGAATAGGTGATATCACCTTTTCAATTTGAATTGGTGATATCACCAATTCAAATAGGTGATATCACCTATTTGAATTTCTTACAACAATAAATAATGAATGCTCCCTATGATATATAGATTATCCAGTTTTCATGCGTTTTTCCAATTTTTCTTCAAGTTTACATGATAGATAAGTGAAATAAATTAATTTGTGCGCAAAACAAACTGCAATATCTATTGGGGTTGATTAAGATTTCAGGATCTAGTCTTGGGAGCTGTTGTTATTTCATAAATAATTTGAATAGGTGATATCACCTATTCGAATAAGTGATATCATCTATTAAAATGATATGGTGATATCACCTATTTGAATAGGTGATATCACCTATTCAATTTGAATAGATGATATCACCTATTCTAAAGGAATAGGTGATGTCACCTATTCGAATAGGTGATATAAATTTTTGGCAGTAAATTCCAAAACGACGCCCCATAGGTAGGCCTTTCATATTTCACATTTACATGTAATACCTGTGATAAGACCTTTCTAATAGGGACGAATATTCTTCACTGGGTTATGCCAATATGAGAAGGGCCAATTCACGAATATTTTATGGATCTATTAGGAGGTGTTAACAATTTTCTTATAAACGTTTAGGGTGAAAATATAATTTGCTCGTTATATTTTTCAAACAAAGGCGTCGGAAGCAAATTGAAAGGGGGGCTAAACCCCCCCCACCCCCACCCCCAATTTTCAATGCCTATATTATGTCTTTCTTTGCAGAAAAAGTGGGGGGCTAGCCCTCACGCCTCCCCCCCCCCCCCCCCCCCCCCCCCCCCCCCCCCCCCCCCCCCCGGTTCCGACGCCTATGATAGATATAACGAGGGGGAATCTGGTAAAGAACAGTATGGACAAAGCTACTAAGGTTAGTGATGTGGCCCATGTGCCTCTTGTTTTACTTACTGTGACCTTTTCAAAATCAAATTGAAGATTAAGACAAATGAACCAATCTACTTTTTATAACTCTAGCTAAGACTAATAAAAGTTGACAAGATGTTTCATTTATTATGATCAGAATTGTACAAGCATGTCAATGGAAAAAAATGATTTAAAGATCAAATATCCCCTGTACATGTATGATTTCTTTTCATTTTTTTCTCTAGTTTATACTCATTGACTTGCTTGTCTACTCTTTCAAATGTGAGTGAGTCTTCCCAGGAAGGACAACTCTTTGGTTCTTGCTTGCTTGAAAAATACAGTATTGGCAGCAATTCAAAAAATAATTAAACTGTTATTTTCTCCCTAGCTACATGCTCCTCCCCCTCCCCTCCATGACAACCCCCGCTCCTTCCATGGAGTCAAGAAAATAAATTGTAATTTATGAGAAACTGAGTCTCTGCTTTATCTGTCCGAATTTTCTCAAGCAGAGAGCTACAGTTCTGCAGCTAATTCAGTTAGTACTTAGTGTCAAAGTTTCAAAGCATGGGAGAATTTAGCTGCTATTAAATCTGTAGCTTGCTGGTCTGAAAAAAAAAATGGGATGAACGACCAGAGAGCTACAGAATGTGCAACTAGGGAGAAATTAATATAAGTACTTGTAACCAGGGAACATTTTTCCCCTGGGACTTTCATGTTTCACAAGTACATGTATATCCTTTCATTCTTCTCTTCGGAGGTAATCAATGACAAATATATATATTCTTCGAATTCATCCTTTTAGAATAGTTTACTTTGCAACGAATACAGATTTCTTGAATTAGGGGACATTTATGAATTTTTTTTTTTTAAATCAGCAAGAAATGCAAAGTACAGTATCAGAATTTTTTCAATATATTGATAATTATCTAAAGATTAGATAGATATTTATCAGAAAATAGCCTCTTACAATCAATAAAAAATATGAGAGACAAAAAATCTTCATCCGCCCTCTATAGTGCACAACTTTGAAAAATCAAAAATGACATAAGTAGATCCGCGCCCAATAGATCCTAAAGGGCAGATGACTCCGACATTAATTAATATTTTCAAAGAGTTCATGATGTAGGACAAAGGGGGTTCACGGCTTGTTAAAGGGACCTTAGTGACACGTTCACTCGGTGGCCAGCGCTCAAGGACGACAGACACGTGTCGCACAAGGAACTAAAATCCCCAGAAAGGTAAGTGTGTGCACATGCAGGTCATTTTAAGACGGTAAAGGCACGTGGAGCAAGAAGAGTGATGCTGCCCTTATACCGGCATGTCTATAGTATAGTTATAGGCCTAATAAACATGAAATTAGTCAAGCAAAATAAGTAGATAGATAAAACTGGAGGATTAAAGTATTATTTAAAATCATTGTTACAATTCATTGTCGTGTATG
The DNA here is from genome assembly GCA_003671525.1 of Saccostrea glomerata. NCBI lineage: Eukaryota > Metazoa > Mollusca > Bivalvia > Ostreida > Ostreidae > Saccostrea > Saccostrea glomerata. The sequence goes on along the minus strand of PRKT01000017.1, from coordinate 666,089 downwards.
AATTAGTAGGCCTATTGCATAAGGAGATCTAGTTGTCTACGGATTTTAATCAATCACGGAAAGATAACTCTGCAAGATGTATTTTATAAGGTGTGTAATTTAGTTTAGTGAGGCTTCATCAAATAAAATGACGTGCATAAATGCGTATGCTGTTAAACTTAATGCACTATCCCATTATGTACTGCACGCACCTGCTGTTTACCTTGCACTTCATTTTCATTATTGTCTAGTTAAAGTGGGTTGTTTATGCATGTGATTGTTTTGAGGTTTACAAATTATGCAATTACTAGCCTGATAATGGAAATTGTAAATTGACTTTGTCATTTTTATGAAGGCAAGGAGGTAAAGTAGTATATTGTATATATACTAATTTAGCCACAGACAGCAAACTAGCTTGTTTTATTTTACCTCTTAGTATATTTATGTATTTTGGGGTAAAAAATTCAAGCAAGTTTTTCTGCCTGCACATGCTGCTTGTATATCTCTTGAGCATGTTGAGAAAATGATGGCTCATTTGAATACTGCCTCTTGAGCATGAGGGGGAGTATGAAAACTAGGCTAGTCATCTTTTCAAAAGAGAATTATTGACGGTGATACTAGCAATTTAAGGCAAAGCAGATTTTTTCCTTGAAAATTTAACCATTTTAATGTGAAAAACTGAAGAATAATTGTTTTGATAATTGTTTCATCAATTTAACAAAGATGTACCATAAATAAAATTTAAATTTACTTGATGAAAAACAAACTGCCATAAATCTTTAAATTGATTTTTTTTTTTGGAAGGGGGAGGGGCATAAGTTCTGTATGCCTATAGCTTTAATTTCAGTGAAATAGAGGTAGTGAAATTGACACTTCTTTTTTGATGGACAAAATGAGAGTCATTAACCTTGGTGATACCGCATGGCCGTCTCAGCACCAATAGCAGAAAGTTATCATAATATTTTACATGTCATCGTGAATAGTGTCAAATCCTGTTAAATCGTAAATCGCAGCACCCCTTGACGCAGGTAGGATGATGGTCCTCCAGGGAATCCTTATTATTTCATCTTTTGTGAAGGTTTTAAAAATCTTCATCGGAGGTCTCTTTCACTCATCCAGTGCATAAATCCCCTCAATTAAACTTTTAAAATGCCGCAAACTTCTAAAGCCAGCATTCCTCAGATACCTCTTGGAATGGATAGAATTTAAGATTTTTTAAATTGCATGACGGTCTTCTCTGCTCTTTAGGTACAGTAAGTTCCATCGTTTATCTGTAACAGTTGTAGAAAACGAATGTCACCATGAATCAGCAAACTTACTCTGTTTTCTTTGGTAGGGTATGCAGGTACCCCTATTATTCAGCAATATTTTTTTTTGGCTCTTATCTGCAGGGGAAAATCATGTTACTTTGTCAGGTCAGAAAGTAGGAGATGTGCATGAATTGCACAAAAGATTATGTAATTTAGTTTAAGAATTTGAATTTATTATTTTTTTTTTTAAGTTCAGCATTTCAAGCTTTAAATTACACATTTTTTTTTTATACCTGCTGAATATAGTATCTATCAACTAAATTATCATAAAAAATATGTAAACTAGTTTTATTTAAGTTGAAGTATGTTTTATATCTTATGGATGCATGCAGATGTTTGAAACATCAAACTTCAGTGAAGTTATTTACTTAAAATGATAAACATTTATCAGCAGTTCTATTGAATTGCTTTAAATTTCAATTGCCAAATTAACATTCATACAAACTTGTTCAAGTGAATATATGTATGAAACATCAAACTTTAGTGATTCAGAAGTTATTAACTAGAAATTATTTTAATCATTTATCAGCAGTGGTATAGATTTGAATTTCAATTGCCAAATTAACATTTATGCCAAACTGTTCAACTTATAAATATATAAATACATTTTATGCCCTTAAAGATGAAAGATCATAGGTTTCAATGAAAAGAACTTTCTAAACGTTGACTATTTTTATGGCATTCCATTTAACCCTATCTAGATAATATCAAGCCCAAGATATTATTATAACCAAATGTCAAATACCCGTCTTGCAGTTAAGCTGTGAGATATGGCCACTTTTTAATTTCACAAGTACAAAAAAAAATAATTAAGAATGAATTAGATCAAATGAAGTTTGAACATGTTCAATAAAATATTCTCACACTGAATATGAATTTAAAAACCATGTATTACTCCAAACAAGAAAATGAATAAACCATACTAATTTGGATCTTTAATTAAAAATTTAAAAAATGACCCGCATTTATGCTGCCAGCAGGGAAGTCTATATGTTAGTTTTGAAGAGAGATAGAAAATATTACTTTTACGTACATTAATCAGAAATGCATATATTTTCAAAAAGATTTAATATGTTAAGGTACAGCCAGGGGTCATGTATGATAAATTCCTCAGTCATGACATGAATGAATGACCACAAAGTGGCTGAAGGTCCCAAGTCAAGGCTTTGTTATTACAACCTGTGTGAAGGGGGTGGGCCCTCTTATTGATTGACAAATACCTTTATATAAATAATATCAACATACATATCAGCATATAAAAGAAGAAATTCAATATTTCCCCCCTGCATTCTGAAAAGCTTCATTTCCACATAGATTTGCCCCATCTGTAAGTAGTATATATATATTTTTTTGTGTGAGGGGTGGGTGGGGGAGGGGTCAGGGATTAATTATATTATGTATGCATGAAGTGAAGTTAGTTTAGATTACATGGAGATTTTTTTTTATTTTTGCTCTTTTATATTTTACTGCAGAAAAAAATAATTTAAGTATTAGAGCAATTCTATTAAACATGACTGAAAAGGGGCCTTTTCCCAAGCATGAGTATGAAGGGCAATCAATTTTTTTTTCTTAGTGCTAAATCTGTATTTGGGGAAATTTTTTGATTAAAACAGAATATAGTGTTACTGCAAATTTATGTTGGATACTGTATATTGCATCAAAATGCATGCTCTGGGTACATGTAGACTGTGGTATATACTATATCTAAGAATGGAAAAAAAGATATGTATTGTTTAGCATTGAAGAACTTGGGGGGAGGGGATGTTGGCTGAATACCTGTATACATGTAGTTCAATCAATAAAAGAGACTAGATTTATGAGGGACCTGTGTTTGAATCCTGGTTTAATACATTTTCACCATTTCTATTAATTTGATAATGCGCCATGCCGTAGGGGTTCAGCGGTAATCAAAGTGCCTGGAATGAGCATGTTGAAAGAGGTATTGATTAGGTAGGTTTGATTTTCACTGGCTTTGGTTTTGCTTACCATGTCTGTTTGGGGGGAGGGGGGAGGTCCTTAAAATTTTGAATTTTCTGCTTATTGGAAATTGTTCTTAAATATGCAGAGTATTTCAAATTTGAAAAGAACAAAAATTGATTTCATTTCAAATGCAATTTTGCTTGGAATTTTCATTTCGAAAAAATTAGTTACACTTGTTATTTCTAACACGTGTGAGTACTTATGTAATGTATAATTGATTGCCATCTACTTTGAAATTCATTAGAGACCAGTATCAGATTTATAAGTGTTAGGATCAATAAGATAGCTTTGGTTTATATTGGGTTTTTCAGTAGAGCTGGCCAAACATAACATACATATCTTCTCAATGAAAAAAATTCAAAATCTGAAAAGGGGGGGGTGTGTGATTGGAAACATTTGTCTTTAAAAATATTGTATAAGAAGCCATAAGATGTTTCTCAAGAGGTTTCTTTGAAATAACAAGGAAAAGGAGAGGGGCATATCTCTTTATTACCATAAATAACTTCAAAGAGTTCAGGGATAAATCCATGGATACATCCTCTAATTTGAAATGATTAACTATCAAGGGAAAGTTATTAACTACAGAATAAAACAGCTCTAATGCTCTCTTTTTTTTTTTGCCATGAGTCAAGCTAATTAGTCAATTGTTTGTTGTATTGTTTGCATAGAAATGATTTTTCATACGTACCTGTAACCTGATTAATGAAAAGTTTAAAAGGATATAGAGAATGTTGAAATCGCAATTATAAATGGAGAAATGTTGAAACCTCTAGTAAATAGAGAGCTGTTAATTGGAAGTTAAGATTTGGAACATATCGTTCACGATATCTGTATTTAAAATCCATAATACTAGGACAGAGGTATTTAAAAAAGTTTATATGTGTAAGGTCTGTTCTACTGTTCTAATTTTACCCAATGGTCTGTCAAGAATTGGAACATGTCAATAGTGCCTTAATGAATGTTGTATTCATTGTAATGTTTAAACTGTCGTCCATGCATTACGTCCATGATAGGTGGGATTATGTCATAGTTCAATGGGATATATATATATATATATAAGTCTTCGTACCGGTCATTTAATTCCTGTGCATTCTAGTAATAGGCTCAGTAAAGCACAAGTACCGGTATGAATTGTAAATACGCAAGGATACCAGTAACACAGCAGTGGCAAGTGAGTTTTCCGATATCTGGATTTGTGTTAACCAAAAAATGATGAAAATTTTCATTAAAGACTTTTTTTTTGAAACAAAAAAAAAAAACAATAAATAAATTGCATTAATTAAGGATCATAACTAGGTGTTCAATTTACAGGTAGAGAGACTTATGTTTGCTGCAGCTATAAATGCATTTTTAAATAATTAATCAAGCTATTTTATTCTTGCACCTGTATAGCTCTTTTATATATATAATGCATGTGTACCTTTAAAAAAAAAATTGTATTGTCCCATTTTTTATTTTATGCAATTTGCACAAAACTCCATACAAAGCTCCATGTATTTACCTAAAGGTTTTGTATTTTTTATTATTATTTTTTTTAAAATTTACAGTTCCAGGTGGACTCGTTGCTGTGTGTTAATTAAAATGGAGAGCGTGGGCTGCTAATTAAAACATCCATCACGTAGGCCCCACAGACTCCAAAGACACCATGCCGTCAAGCGCCTGCTCCAATTATAAAGAGGTCGTCATTGTGGGTAAGAATTCATTTGGTACATCAATTTCTTTTATTTAAATAATTTGTATTTTTTCAATTAAAATAAAAACTATTTTTAGTAATACTGGACAGTATTTCCCCGAAAAAAGCTATCAGCTACAGACAGCTAAACTGAATGCTTCACCTGATAAAAATGCCTCTTAAGTATTAAAAAATTATTGAAAATTAAATTGTTGTAAGGTCCACAGAAATTTGTCATGAACCTCAACTCAAAGCCTGTTACAATCGACCTCTAACTCTTTACTTTGAAAATAAAAGGGAAAAACACTAATTGCTGCCATTCATTTAAATATTGTGTCTAAAAATATGTAGTTCAATTTTTTGTTTATACAAGATGAAACATTGGATGTCTTATTATTAACATTTTGATAAGTACTCAAATTCTACTTATAAATATCATGTTAAATTGCATCATGTTTAAGTGCCTGAATTATCCTGATTATATAATTTACAGGAAATGGCCCCTCAGCGATCAGTTTATCCGTCTTCCTGTCAGGGTATCGGCCATATTTTGCTGGAGGTACTCACTCCAACGTGTACCTTAACGAAAAGCTCCAGAAGATGAACCCAAAGAAATCCATTGTTGAGCAGGTATTGAATTGAGAAAAAAAAATTATTGAGAACACATACATTGTCAGTGGTTAAAAAAAAGAGAGGAGCATTTGGGGTTATTGTTTAAAATTATACATACAATGTACAGTATCTTCTGTTTCAAAATAAGAGGGAATCTAGTGCAATGATAGCTCTTGCAGAAATAAGTTTAGTGTAAACATGGTAAAAGTGCATTCAAGTTCTCTGTGCGTGTCTCAGGCATTTATTTATCAACAAAATATCTCCCATGAGCACAGCCTACAAGCATGTTTAAGATAATTTTTTTCTGATATATATATTTTTTTTTCATTCCTTAACCAATTATATCAAGAAAAAATTATTGATTACATGAGAAACCGAGTTGATGATTCAACCTCATTTATCTGTGTTTGACCTGAAAAAGTACTGGTTTCTAGTTCCCAATAGAATGTAGGAGTGAATTGTGAAATTCTCACATCAATAAATTGTTGATGGTTTAGACGTGTTAGAGGCAGGATGTTTTGTTGTGGATGTATTGTAAATATATATATACAAGTCTATGAATGAGCAAGAAATCAATATAATGTATGATACATATATAAACATAAAAGGCTCTGTGTTTGTAAAAATGCATTTTGCCTTCAAGCCCCTAAAATAGAAAATATAATGTACATGCAGATAGATGAATGGGCAATAAGTCAATACTTTGTATGATAATTTCACACAAAAAGGGTTCTTCTTTTATAGAAAATCATATCTTGTTTGTTTTAATAGCCCTTAAAGTTAGTTTTCATATCTTTATTTTTAATCAAAATATAATTTTTTTTATTGCTCAACCAATTACATTAAACTCTTATTAATGGCCATTGTTCAATATTCTCTCTTCCAGCATCGTTAAATTTTCATGTACTAATTTGCTGATGTCACGATATGCAGGATTTGTCCTTCTTGTCGGAGGGACTTGAAGGCCGTTCCCCCAACCCTGTGGCTCTTCTGTTTGACGCCCTCCGCAGGCCAGATGCTGACCTAGGGGTAGACAACCCATCCCTGTTGGAATGGAAGTTTGAAAAAGACCATGCTATAGAGCATGTGGTGTTGGGAAAAGGCAAAGCAGGGGGAGCATGGCAGGTAGAAGCATGATCTGTCTATGTAATGTATACAGAGTTATTTTAGCCCATTTTACACATGCAAACAAGTTTGCCCCATTTTGAATTCCCCCAAACACAGTTCTAATTAAGAGATAACTATTTTAGTTGAATTTGCCCCATTTCAAATTCGTGCAAATGCGAGTAGTGCAAAAGCGGCGAAAATAAATGGGGAGAAAATTTCCCTGTACACAGTATTTGTTGTATGAAATGTAGAATCATTGATGAGACTGGTTTCATTTATCTTTTTCATATAGTATGTGTAATTGAGAAATTTTTTTTAATCTTCAGAATATGGATGGTGCCATGCAAACCTTGAGTTTTGCTAACTGGATGGAACTCCCCACTCTTAATTTTAAAGAATGGCAAAATTCACACCACAGGTAATTCTATGAACATTGTTGGATTTTAGCATCACTCCAATAACTTACAAGAGCTGAAAAAAACTGCATCATGATTCATCTGCAGGTGCTATGAGTATTTAACCAATATGATATCTAAAAAAAAAATATCATCAACTTTCTTATTCTCAATTGACCATGCCCTGCACATATAAGCCGAAAAAATTAATCTTTGAATGATTCTGAAACAGTTCATCATCGAAAACCTATGGTCTGTCTGGTTTCTCTTACAAGAAGCGAGACTGACCGTGGGTTTCCGATGATGGAAACAGGTTAAAACTTAAGGCTTTTTATCTGTACATCAAGCCAAGTGATACTTAAATTTGACTCCCTCATTTCAAATCCACATACCAGTATGTAGAGCAACAGACTAAAGGTAGACAAAGTTATCTAAGGTGTGGTGTCTGGAAGATGTAACCAATGTAAAATAGGATGCCCTAATTTATTTAAAATTAAATGAATGGTCAGGCCTTGGAATTATATGTGTATTCATAGTGAGATTGATTATTCTTTGGATATATTCTAAATACTGATAAATCTGTGCTGAAAAAAAAAAATCCAAAAAAAGGTATGAAGTTGCTGAATGTGTTACCCACGTCAGAAATATAGGTTATCAGGAAAAAAGGTCAAGCACTTGTTTGCTTTTCACTTCCTTGAATGTCAATGTTCTTCAGCAAAAATAAACAGTGGAAAAACAGGCTCTCTGTCAATATATTATCTTTATAAATATTCTAATCATTAAAAAATGTTTATCTTAATTTAGAAAATTCTACTTGAATTTTGCAGAGATGAAAACCATGCTCATAATGGCAGGGCAACCATCGCAGACGTTAGAAAGTACTACAGTGACTTTGTGGAAAAACGAGGACTGGGGCCATTTTTTAGGGACCATCACGTAGTTACTTCTATACAGAAAAAATACCACAGTAATAAAGATGTGGACTTGGAGAATGGAGAGGTGGAGCCATGCAAATGTAGAAACAAAAACCACTCCTTCCTGTGGGAGGTCAGAGGTTACCATTTCCATGGCGACAGTGAGCTAGATAGAGAGGAGTTCTGTTATTGCACCCCAAATGTTGTCATAGCAACAGGAACCTTTGATGTCCCAAACAGACTCTGTATTCACGGAGAAAACTTACCATATGTTCATCACTCCTTACAAGACATTGAACGTGTATTATCTCAGAACCGAAAGAAGAAATCCCAGGACCCTGTCATCATCGTCGGAGCTGGACTAAGTGCAGCGGACGCCATCATCATGGCCCTCAAGATGAAACGCCCCGTAGTTCACGTCTTTCGACGAGGAGCTAATGACTCTCAACTTATTTTCAAAAAACTGCCGGCAGCTATCTATCCAGAATATCACAACATCCATTCTTTGATGAAAGGCAAAACCCTCAATCCCCTGTACAAACCATACCCCAACCACTCCTTGGTGGAACTGAAGGAGGACAATCATGTTCTGATCCAGACAACTTCCGGAGGAGACATCGTTTCTCTGGATGCCTTCTGCGTAGCTATTCTGATCGGAGCGTGCCCAGACTTATCATTTCTTCCATACGATGGCAGAAATCTTGGTGTCGTACCACGCTGTGCCATCGACAGCAAGCACAATCCAATTCATGTGGATCCATTTTCATACCAGTGCGTTGCAGAAAGTGGACTTTACTCAATGGGACCATTGGTGGGGGATAATTTTGTTCGTTTTGGGATGGGGGGCTCTTTAGGCATTAGTAATCATTTGTTGCGCATAAAAAATAAATATGCACAATAGTTAAGATCCTCAAGTGCAATAGCTGTGATGTTAGGTTGTGATAACCACACTTTTAACTTATTTTAATATATCAGATCTTTCTGTTCACTAACAGGGATCTGGGCCTTATATACCTCAATTGACTGATCTGTTTTTTGTTACATTTTTTTTTATATTAAAAAGTTTAGAATTTTTAAAGAAAAATCTGTCTTCCTTTTGTGTTTTTATAGTGATATCAGTAAATGTCATTATGTGGGTATTTGAAAAGTTCTAATATAAGATTTAAGTGTTTTAAAATGTTTTAAATGCTATAGGTAAAATAGGCTTACTGGGTATTTTGTGATATTCAAAACTTTGAAATATTTCTTATATAGATTCATATGAGACCAGAAATTGAATCTTTTTAGCTTAGATGCTTGTGTCCCGATCAAGGAAATTGTCCAAATTAAAGAAATGCCAAGATAATACTGTTATTGTTAGATATAGATTTAACCTAGATATTCAAAATACAAATAAACAAAACATTGATCACCTTGGCAGTCATACAAGTCACAAAAAAAGGAACAATGTAACATTATACACACTTTTAGAGGATTTATTGATGGACATAAAAAATAAATTCTTGAAAACCGATAAAATTTATCATTTCTTTGAACTTTGCAAATGCCCCCCTGTAGTTTTAGGCCAGCCTAGTCACACAGATGACCTGTTGTTATCTACAGTTGAACTTCATTATCTCAAACATCAATATATTTAAATTCTGGTTAAATGAGAAAGTAACCTTAACCATTTTATTTACATTTTTGACTGTGGTTATTTCAGATCCTCCAATTCAAAGTTTAATCTTGATCCATCAAGTTTGAGATAATGAGAGTTGACTGTATACTGTCAACCAACTTTTATTCAAGGCGATATTATTTCATGATTTACTAGGGGTAAACTAGTTCATGAGAATTAATTTTTTTGACCATGCTTTATTGGATCTGTTGTTAGCAGGCCCAGAGACTTTGCTAAAGTTCCGGCTTGCAGCGAGAAATGCAATGACAAAGCTCTCTCAAACCTCGTGAAAATTTCTTGCATGCGAATAAGAGTTGGTTTACACTATCCACCACTATGAAAAACTGGGAAATCCTCGAATTTAGATTTTATTCACTATTTTCATTTAGAACGCAAACAGCTTCCTTGATAAAAAAGAACAGCTAGATCTTTACCAAATTTGTCATGTCCGTAAAAAAGATCTGGCAAAAGGATAGGGATGATCTTTTCCTGTTCTGAAAATAATACTTTTCTATTTTCATTTACTTGACTCATGAAAATCTATCGAACAAACTGTTTGCAGGATTGAAATGAGCAACTAAGTCTTTTCTGTGTGCTCCAGGGATGGAAAGGGGACTTAATATTTCATCTGATGGAAAGAGTTTGCATTAATTTAGAAAATCATAACAGGAAATTATCCAGGTGATTATAAAGGCCCATAGGCCTTTTGTGTTTATCTGCATAAATTTCAAGAAATTGGCACAATCTCCCATTTCAAGTGAATAAAAAGTAGAATGAATCAATGCTGATAATTTTTGAAAAAGATTTTAAGAGAAGCAAATGTTTATTTAAATGCATGAACTTTAAACAGATATAATGAATATAGTTAACTTTACAGATAAAACAAATTGTGATACAGTATTCGTAATGAAGCAAAATTGTTCCGTCCTTGACACTTGGTTATATAAGCATGTTTTACTGTATATAAATTTACTTTATTTTTGATTATTGGTGGATGTTTCTATTTAGACTCCCTTGTAAAATGGGCATATTTTCCCCCAAAATTTAACTAACAGGCAGGTGTATACTGTACTAAATATGGTTCATATGAGAAAAAATACCTAAGTATAGGGGAAGTTGAACATTATCGTTGAGTGTCCCCTTCCTTCCTGTTTTATCATTTCTGGAAATTGAGTGATTTAATTCCCTTTCTTCCGTATATGATCACTAATTATAATATGGTACCTTGAACTTGTATATATATAGTAGTACATTCTATACTGGTTAAATAACTTGAATAATTTTCAACATTAGACATGAACATGCATATATCTTTGATGACTAAAAGTTTTTAAACATTATAGTTTTAACCATATGGGGTACCGGTAATTAAATTGTGAGATTACAAATAAAACCTACATAGCTAAATTTTGTTGTCTTTAACATTGATATTTTGAATACTTTGGATATTTTGAACTGATTTTGAAGTCCCAATTAATACTTTTTCTTTTTAAGCTTTTAACCTTGATATCATATCCTCTTGATTTTTCTTTTTTCCATCGAGATAAGGTTTAACTTTAATATTTTAAAAGTCGGTAATGTCACACAAAAATGGGTCACTGTGACCTATTATTGGAATTTTATTGCTTTAATTAAGCAAATCTTGTTTATTGGTCTTCAAGGATTATGTTTTCTGCATCAGGCTTTTAAGGAATTTATAATGACTTTTTAATGACTTTTCCTGGTGGGCTTACCATGATGTGCGCAAATCACTTAAATATGTAATTTTTGAAAGCTAACTTAAAGGCAGTGTGCATGGTGATTCAAGTGCAACATACCGGTAATTTATCACAAGTAGATGTTTTAAATATTTTATTTTTAGTTATTAAATGCCTTGAAGCAGTATTAAATTGGTGCATATCTTTATACACCATTTACTTTTAAAACTTGTTTATGGTCATATTTACTGCTCTGAAAGAGGAAAATTGTCAAGTGTACCCAACAAGATCAATACAATGATTTATGAACCAATACAGTTAAACCAATTACCCAGTAGAAATTTTTTTCATCCAATTTGATTTATTTAAAAAGTTGTTTGAAAAGAGTAATAAGCCTGCCATATAAGTATTAAGTATAAAGAAATTTTCTTCTCCTTGGTTAACTTAACTCCTACAGCACTATTGGCTGAATCAATACAGACTGATTGATGCTTATGGCAATAAAATATAGTGATAGCTATTTTTACTTATAATAATATGTTATAAAATCTATGACTATATTCATAACCCAGACTATATATTCATAACCATAACTATGTTCAAAACCATAAATTTTCAGTTAAGTTATATCTAAAAATCAGTAGAAAATCTGTTTTAAATCTCATTAATACCCCGTTTTAATGAAGGGGGGGGGCATGAAATCTCATTCTTCTGTCAGTGAGTTAGTCTGTCACAAAAACCTCAGACTTTTGAATGAAAAAAATAGGTCTTTCATATTTCCTGTGTACATTAATTAATCCTTTCCAAATGTACTATCATTTTTCACCTCTTGACATTGAGGTTTGGATATTTTTCAAAAATTTAAACTTTTGCTCAAGAAGAGTGAGGCCAGATTTTCATTTGTGTCATATGTGAAAATAACAGGATACATGTATATTGATATATAGAGTGTTCATGAATTCCTGCATCAATCTATATTTGCACCACATACATGCAGTCAACAGGATTCATTATTACTTTATTGGAAACTACTGGGTATTATGAATCTGACTACCAGTCAAATAGCTTTAAACAACAACAAATACACATACCTACTTTATACATGACTGTACATCTATTTACTTTTTTAATCCTCAAAAAATATTGACTTGATTTTTTCCTGCAAATCATTCAATTTTTCAATCTATATGTGTAAATGAAATTTTGCAGAATTTTGAAAAAGCCACAAGAAAACTTCATTCAATATGACCATATGAATACACTTATCAAATAAATATGTAGGCCTTTCAACTAATTTTTCAAGTTGCACATATGGTAAAAAACATTGCATAGATAGATTTATAGGTACATGAAATTAGCAAAAAAGATAATAATTATGCATACTTTTAATTACATCGTTAAAAAGTTTAATCATTTATAATTGACTTTTCCGATGTTGTGTTTTAAGGACAGGTAACTCAAGTGTGAAATATGACCAACTAAGTGCGGATTCATGAGTTATCATTTATAGGAAGGACAGATAGGCTGCTTCAGTATTGGTATTGTTATGTACACAAAAGGGTTCCTTACATTGTTTTGTACACAAAAGTTTTGACCAAGAAAAAGAGAATGCCTTCACTCTACCTGAAATAACAGGGTCAAATGAATGGGTAACAGACTATATTCAATATTTTTAACTCTCTTTGACGATTATTATGAGGAAGAAAATGTAATGTCATGTTTTTTGTGTTCGCGCTTTTGCGCTTCCTATATAAATATCTATATTTTTACAAGTAAATGCAACAATTGATCATCTTATTTGTGTTACTAAGCACGAAGGGGAACGACCGAGTATAAAAATTTTATTAGGTTAGAAATAAGAAGGAGGGTAGATTTCACTTTTTATTTTAATTAAAAATTTAAATTATATGTAATTTGTTAAACAGTGTCCGCAACTAGACAGTAAAAAAGTTTAACATTAGTGCTGAATTTTAAAACCACTGGATTCTACTGAGAGCAAAGAAACACTTGGGAAATGCTAAAAACTGACTTGCAAGTAAACAGTTAGATACCCCGAGCCTGATCTAAACAAGTTTCAGCAGTGAGTTATCATTCATAACACCGACCCCCTAGTGGCAGTTGAAAAGCCTAAAATATGAAAATACATTAAAATTTTATATTTAAACATTTCACTTTCTGAACAGAAAGCTTATTTGGGGTAATTATAAATTATGCTTTTGTGAAAAAAAGATTTACCTAATGTGAAATCACTCATTTTCATGGGGGTTTAATTTTCATTGTTTTTGGGGGTTTGGAGAGACCCTCATATTCATGACCACCTCGAAATGTAAGACTTCATCTGCATTATTACTCAATGCTTCTCCAACCTCGAAATCAAATCTCTATAAACCAATATTTTTTCTTAAGCCTTGAAAATATAACCCCATGAAAATATGTGATTTTAAAGTAAATGCAATCTTATATAAAAAAAAAAAAATAATAAGAACCCCATACCAGATAATACACGGTATGGGATTAATTTCTTTAATATTAGAAAAATAAGTAATGTCAGGTGCCTGTGCTTTTAAAAATGCTATTAAAATCACAAGCCACTGCCTGTAATTGCTTTTGAACTTTTGATTTGTAAAACTAGGTTATGATGCGTAGGATGAAAGAGTGCAAAAAAAATCTGAACATATCCAACCTTTCAAATTTATTATAGTAAATAAAACATAAAACAGTTAGTTCAGGTATATGCCCACTCATTGGTTCAACATAAAATCGGTAAACTATTGCACATCTGTATGCTTCAACAGTTTCTCAAACCACTAAAGATTTACTGGTCCCATTGAAAACTTCTGAAAACAAGAGGCCCAGGGGCCACAGCGCTCACCCGAGCACATCGGGCTTGAATTTAACCCCCTCCAGGCATTCATCATTTGAACACACTAAAATCTACACTACCTGAGGTTGATTCCATATAAATATCACTAGTCATAGCTTTGAAGTACTTAAAAAGATTTTAAAAGATTTCCCTATATTTCCCTATGTAAAATTTGGGTCGGCCATTTTGGCCCCACCTTAAGCTCCGGGGGTCATGATTTGAACAAATTTGAATCTACATTACCTGAGGATGATTCCACATGAGTTTCATCTTTCCTGACCCAGTGGTTCTTGAGAAGGAGATTTTTAAAGATTTTTCCCATATATTCCTATGTAAAACTTGGGTCGGCCATTTTGGCCCCACCCTAGCCCCGGGGGTCATGATTTGAACAAACTTGAATCTACACTACCTGAGGATGATTCCACATGAGTTCCATCTTTCCTGGCCCAGTGGTTCTTAAGAAGAAGATTTTTTAAAAATGCCATTAATTTTTCTCTAATTCATAATTATCTCCCCTTGGAAAAGGGCATGGCCCTTCATTTAAACAAACTTGAATCCCCTTCACCCAAGGATACTTTGTGCCAAGTTTGATTGAAATTGGCCCAGTGGTTCTTGAGAAGAAGTCGAAAATGTGAAAAGTTTACAGACAGACGGACAGACAGACAGACGGACAGACAGCTAGACAGACGGACGCCGGACAAAATGTGATCAGAAAAGCTCACTTGAGCCTTCGGCTCAGGTGAGCTAAAAAAAAACCAATCTACATGAATTACATGTTACAATGCACTATAGTATGTCCATAGATGAATCTGAGATTTGAATTTGATACATCATTGCAAATACAAGAATCACTTTACAAAAATCATACTGTCAGTGCCAAAATATTTGATTGCAATTGCTCATATTTCCATACATTTTGAAGCCTTTTGCAACACTTTTAAATATCAAGCAACTAAGTACCCTGGTACAAAGGTTTTACCTTTTTCCTACTTTTATACCATTTTGTTGTATTTCTAAATACATATTAATCTGAATCAAAATTTATTTTTCTGAGTGATATGACTCTGGAATGTTTAAACTTTTTATCCCTGTAATAAAGTCACTTTTCTGTAGGTGTGTCTTCTGTTTGCACATTTTCCTGTGCTCCTGGAAAAAAGTCCTTGGTACTGAAAATTTCAGGTGGGTTGAAAACAGCTTTTTTGTCTGATTTTGAAACTGGTTTTTTCTGCAAAGAGAATGATAATTCACCCATGACATTCATGTATAAATGTTTAATAACAACATTTTTTTTTCTTAATTTCAGGTCTTTTATATTTCTGCTATTTTTATTTATAAATAATAAAAATTGCACAATTTTTTTTAAACCTCCACTACTTAATGTTGTTTATTGCTTCACCGATTTTCATGCATTCACATATTACAAATATATTAAAATTACATTAATTTTTTTCACTTCACACCCTAAATAATTTTACCAGTTATTTATTAAAAATATAACAAATTTATTGCTTTGAAAAATTTCCTATTATTTACTGGTCCTACAAAGGAGGAGAGCATCTTCTTCAGACCACTCAGGGAGCCCATCTCATCCTCTGCCTTGTTGACACACTCCTCTAACACACCTACGTTGCTTTTCACCATTGCCACAAAGGCCTGTAATATTAAAATAATATTACTGACTTAGTTAAATACATGTACATGAACATGAAGCTTCAAACAATATGACTAAATTAGTCTGTTGGACTAAGGGAAGATTACTCCTACACTGTTCATCAAAGGTAGATTGATTGATTGTATATTGTTTAACGTCCCTCTAGAGAATTTTCACTCATATGGAGATGCCACTACTTGCCAGTGCAGAGCTGCAAATTTTGCCAGCACCTACTGCGACACGGGACCACTTAGTCCTCTGTTTATATGGTCTCATCCGAAGGACCCGTCTCCACGTCCAACAGTGGGATTCGAACCAGTGACATAAGGATCCACTCCTTATATTGCAACTCTAGAGCAGACACTCAAACCACTGCGCCATGCGGGCGACTCTATGCGTAAGGGTAGAAATATACATACAGTTCATACTACCCATAGTCCTTTGCATCTCCGCAAACAGACTGGTTTGGTACATACAAAGTCTGGGGAAGTTTGACATATAGTTGAGTACATTTCATTAGACTGTTTGACTCCTACTGATATTTGAGTACACTTAAAACTACAGTGTAGATCTACAAAAATCCACAAGAGAGTTTAGGGCCATATTTTTCATTTCTCCTGTCATATTTAAACATGTATGCAAAAATCAATCCATACTCCAAATTCGCATCATTAATGCTTTGAAAACTGCTTGACATGTTAAATTAAACAAATTTAACAAGGATAATTTAATACACAAACTCAGTCAAATCGTGTTATCTCCAACTTAATGGTACTAGGATCATGGAGGGACACTTTGAAACACTTTGATATATCCAGGCATTCGAGTTAATGAGATTGTGAGTAGTTGTGACTTCCAAATAATTATCCATAATATTTGACATATATCAGTGTTTGAGATATCAATTAAAGTTCATCTCCTTACTTTTAATCCTCTTACCTCTAATTTGTCAATTTTCTCAAATATTTCCTGCATCTGTGAACATTTTGTCTGTATTCTAGGTAGTGTTTCTGTTAAACATATGCTAGTATCTGCTCTAATCTGAAGACAAAAATTAAAAAGTATACACTAGAAAATCTAAACAAAGAAAAGAAAAGGCCAAAAAAAAAACAAAAAAAACTAGAAGGCCAATTCAAAGGTTGTACATTGTACGTGCTACATGACAATTTATACCAGTATAAATTTAAAAGTGATGTAAGAAAGATCTCTCAATCTAAACAGCTATTACCATGTCAACTAAACCACAAAATTCTTCCATCTTTGTGAGCATCCCTTCTATATTTTCATTGAATTTTTCTTTCTGAAAAAGAATATTTGTAAACAATGGTTAGGAAACTGACATTCTGCACATGTAATTTTCTACCATTAGTTTACCATTTACCAATAAGATAAAGCACCGGTTTAAAATTTTACATGAACCATTTGACATGTACGTGTGTGAAATTGCTATAAACTTTTATTCTTGAAGATTTTGAGATATATGCAAATAACGTTAATCAACTTAAATACAGTGAAACTTGTCCAATTCTGCAAAAATGCACTGGGAGAAAAGTTTTGTATCGAAATTATACAGATTGTTGGATTTCACAGTGAATGGGACATAGAAAAACCATAAAATTAAAAGAGAATTTAAATAGTTGTATTGACAGTAAAATGGATCACGCTGGTATCATATAAGCCTTTCGATGTATAATAACTAGGATATCAGATGAATCAACTAAGTAAACGAAACTTTTTCATTAAATACTCTTTTATTTACTGGTAATTACATTCCTCCCATTCAATAAGGGTATCTTACTATCTTATTGTATCCAAATGCATTGTTCACTATATTTACAGATGAAATTAATGCATTCAGTTTACAAGATAATTTGTACAGGATAATTTCAACTGGTCACAGGGTAATTTCAACAGCCATTTACAGCAACATAGTAGGTTTTGGTGTTTGCCGATTTGTCTCCTTTTATCTGATTTGTCAATAATTTACAATGTAATACTGTCAACCAATCAAATGAAGTGAAACAATGACATCAAAATCTCCTTCATCACTCTCAATAAAAAAAAAAATTAAAAGTCTGAATATACATCACAAAATACTTGTCCAATTACAATATGTAGGATAAAGTTTAGGTTAACAGGTTAAAGAGACTATATATTATAGTTTTAAGTAGACCCCCCCATGCAAACAGAGCACTTTCAAACATAATAGCTAGGCAACACTGTTACTACTTGAAAATATGTCTTTAAGCAGAGCCCCCCCCCCCCCCTTCGTTTGTTTATAAATGTGTCTTTATGTATATAACATGGTTGTATGCCAACATGTTTGGTGAATCAAAAATAAATTGAATAAATTTTGTTTATGTGTTTTTGATATGCCATGCATGGTCTATCTCTAAACATGAAAACCTACTTGAACCTAAAAAATTTTACAATTCAGGATATATAGGTGCATGCTTGTATATCTAATTGTCTTAAATATCAATTCTACATACTTTCTCATAAGAGTTTTTCAAAGTGCCCCTCCCCCTTTTCTGGAAGGAAAATGACAGGGAAATGCTTAAAATGCAATGTACCTCTTTGGCTGAATCAAACTGAGTGTAATTGACATAATCAGTTGCAATATCTTCAATAAAGCTATCAGGTGTTTTTTCTTGGGATTCGGGGCTGCTTTCTGTCTCTGAAACAATTTCTGTGTCTTCTTCCATGACTGCTGACAAACATATACTTTATCTAACTCCAACCTCACAAGAGTACTAGAAAAGAAAGACAACTCTTCCCCAGCCTATGCATTTCCAAGGCTTTTTTTCCCTCTATGTTTTTTAAATTAAAATCATATATCTTATTATACCCCTGCTTGAAAAGCGGGAGGGTATATTGTAATTGGGATGTCCCTCCGTCAGTCTTTTACGCTTTGGGGTACCAATCAATCTTTAATCCACCACTGCATGAAATTTGATGAGACTTTCACAGAATCTTTATTACCTATTGCCATTGTGCACCTCCTATTTTAGTTTTGATCCGACACATATATTGGGCTTCCCATAGCAAAAGATTGACAGTGCCATTATATCCATAAGGTAGGTGGGGGGCATCTCGGCTTAGAAATATGTGTTGCCAGACCAGAGACATGAATAACATTATAATAATGTCTCTGGCCAAACTGAGAAGAACCAATCAATATTTAATGATAAATCACTTCTTTAAATTTCCAGTTCATGTCTTTCCTTGTTATTCCTTGTTTGCAAATTAATATAATGACTGTTAAAAATCAAAACTTAATTTTAGATCAAATTGCCACAAAAAAGTTGATCATGTGATACTGTAGATCACTTAATTTTCTCGACACCTTATTTTCGCGAATTTGTCATTGACTATTTGTAAGCGGGACAAAATTTTCACAAACAGTTGTAATTCCTCTATGTAATCGTAAGGAATACTTTTATACGCGAGAATTAAATTTTCGCGAATGATTGTCTCGCGTAATTACGCTAAAATAAAGTTCTCGCAAATAAAAGGTGATTTACAAATGTTTCAATACTCATTCAATACCAACAAAAAATAGGACATTTTTAAAAAATATCTATTATAAACTGATAATAAATAACACATACACCCGGTATGTAGTCCTTATAAAATATAACTATCCTTCTATATTACTATAAGTTGTTGTAGTATACACAGAGTCCTTCACAAGACAGCTGATTTGAGCCAAGTCCTGAATGGTCGCACTCTGGGTAACCTCTGCTTCATTAGCAGCAATCTGGATCAGGTTAGCCGGTACACCTGCACCCTGAATGTTTAACAGAACAGAACCTGGATCCCCCTCCTGTTGTAGTTGAATATCACTGGTATTTAGAAGCACTCCTTGATTATCTGTGAAATAAACTGCAGGTGCTGAGGCCTCCTTCTTCTCATCTTTTTTAGAAGTTAACGGATCCACCGTGACTATATTCTGATCCTGCAGTTGTACTGTGTTACTGTTGGTAGTAGGAGGGGGGAGGTGGAAGGTAATCATGTGAGTAGTAACTTGTCCGGAATTCGGAGCAGTAGTCATGTGACTATCTGCTCCTTGGATGGAAGTTTCCTGAGAAATGGCATTCATGGCACAAGAGATGAGCTGTGTGATGTCTTGAGTGACCAGTCCTTCTCTCATCAGCCGCTGAAGGTCTTCCTCCCTTATACTTCGCTCTCCAGATTCTGACATCTCCACATGCATCTGGATTTGATTACCTGGATTTTCCACACTGCCCCCAACAAAAACTGGTGCCTGCTCACCAGCATTCACAATCTCTATATGTGGAACAGACTGACTGATATTCTGAATTCTAGGAGCAAATGTAATGTTTTCAGGTTTCTTCTTCACTGAGGTAGTTGGAATGAGTCCATTTTTGTGATCACGCACATGGTCCAAGTACTTTTGTTCATTTACTGACTTGTAGGTACAAAACTCGCAGCAGAAGATTCCATGAGCACCGAAATGTTTGTTTTTCATGTGAGTCTTGAAGCAGATGGCCTGTATACAGGAGTAAGGACAGTGGGGGCACTTGTAGGGCTTCTGTCCGCTGTGACGCATCTTGTGGCGCCTCAGAGAGTTGTGATCTATGGAGGCATAGTTGCAGACATCACATCTAGAAATAGGGAAAAATACAGAGACATTACTCTATCTGATATAATTATTAAGAAAATTAAAATCTTCACTAGATTTTTAACCATATTGAACATGATTAAAAAAAATCAACAAAATACTGAGTTATAAAAATAAACGCTGCATTAAAAACAGACAAAAAATATGATTCTTTTGAAGGATCCCTTCAAAACCTTACAATGAAATCACTTATTTTTGTAGGGGTTAATTATTGTTGTTTGGCAATATAAAATACATGTAGAAAGAGATCCACATATTCATATCAATTTCATATACATTGTACATAACAATTCAACACTTCCCAAACCACAAAATCAAATACCCTCAAAAACCAATAATTTTTCTTTAAACCTAAAAAATTCAACACCTAAAAATATATGATTTCACGGTACATGTATCTGAATTCACCTAACTAAAATATTTCTGGCCTCTTTTTTTAACTTACTTAAATGGTTTTTCCTGAGTGTGAGTCCTCATGTGGAGTTCCAGCTGAGCCTTTCTGGCCGTGGTGTACTCACAGACAGTACAGGAGAAGGGCTTGTGGTTCCCATGCACCACCTGAAGGTGGACCTGCAGACATTTCTTGCTCACAAACTTGCGATTACAGATTTCACATTCTTGCTCACTGTACCTGGTAACAAAGAGAATGAAAATAGATGCAATATTAATGTAGTGCATTTCAGTAGAGTATCAAATACATGTACAATGTCGGATATGTACTGGTACTGTTGATCAAATTTTTACAGCACTTTATTTTTGCAGAATAATAACATGTATTCGGTACTTATATACCCTGGTAAGTGAGACTTAATTTTCATGAATTCTGGCTATTGATCTACAAAATCTTTTTTGAATAAAAATAAACTTGATAATAAAATGTTCATGAGCAAACAATCTTGATGCTGCATAATAATGTGAAAATAAAGTTCTATGAATAAAATGCGATATTTGTTACATGTAAATGATGAAGGAAATTATTACTGATGGTATGATGCTGTGATAATAATGATTTAATACAATAATTATTTTTTAACATAATCTTTGCTTAAAAATTTTTATTTTTTGTAATACCATTTGTCACTATTTTTGTTGTCACTATGCACCATCTGATGGTTTCTCATCTGTGCCTGCTGTCGAAAGTGTTTTCCACATGTTTCACACGAATATGGCTTCTCTTTACTGTGTATTTCCTGGTGGACCTTCAGTCGGCTGGCTGTATCGATTTTATAGTCGCACTGATCACACTTCAACAAGTCAGTATCTATCTGATGGGCCTTCCACAAGTGCAGGCGTACCAGACGCCATCGGCTCTGCTCTTGCTGGCACTCGGGACACGTGAAAACCTCCGGCTTGTCTGTGTGGCATTTCAGGTGAATTTCTAATGCTGCCTTGGTCAGAAACCTGGCATTACAGCCTGGTTTTCCACATTTGTTTTGGTAACTGGGGGCACTTTTGGGTTGTCTGGGCTTGTGTTCAGTTTTATTAGAATCACTCGATCTCGTCTTTCCGAGGTAGTAGTCATTCTTCAGTGCCTTGGGAGGGCAGATTTTGCTACGGGTACGACTGCCTTTACTGATGTATTGAGTCTCTGACTCAATGGTCCATTCCACATCAGAGTCATTTAAATCCGTGGCTTTCACTTCCTCAGATTCATTTTTGGTGCGTTTTTGATTCTTTCTCCGTGATTTGGTCTCGACCTGCGTTCCTACACTCACTTTTCCGTCTTCCACTGTCACATTGTGTTCTTTATACATATGATCCTGACATTGCTCCATACTGGTGAATCCAGTGTTACACTGACCACACAGAAACAACTCTTTTGTGATTGGCTCCGTGCCTGTTGTGGATGTGCCAGTTTCAACAGTAATGAAGTTTTCCGTCGGATCCAATACTTCCAGTCCCTCAACATTGTTCTTCATGACAACTGACTGAGCCATATTTTCAATGTTGCCATTTTCTAGAGATAGTTCCACAATCTTGCCATCTATGTCAAAGGTTAGTTTATTACTTGTTTCGTTAACAAAGTCCTCTTCTTGTGCAGGATTTTCATTGTTAAGGATCTCAGTATTTTGCTGATCGGTTTCAGTGATGTCTAGCCTTGTTTTTATATTTTCTGCCTCAATTTCATTCAGGATTTCAGTAGTGGGAGCTTTTTCCTGGGTTTCAAGCTGGGCATCCTGGGAAATCACCATGACATTTGCCACTGTCCCGCAGCTGGGGGCCTCTGATGTTCCTGTGTCTAAATTCTTAAATACAAAGTGAATCTGTCAGTATTTGTTTATAAAAGTCAGTTTACCTTTACATCATTTTAAAATCTTTTATATTACATAGCAACATATTTATGAAGCATTAACAGGTCAGAGTTCAGGATGAGATCTATTTTTTTACCCTAGTCCTAGAGAGAAAGTATAGCATTTTAAAGTGACAAATTAAAGTGTCATTGCATGTACAAGATAATGAAATTTTATTTTTTAAAATTGTTCATTTTTATGCTGTCATTGCATGTATCCCTTAAAGGCCTTTATGAGATGTTTTGTGATTCTTTCATTAGTTAACTACATGGCTGCATATTGTTTCAGACCTTCTTTGTTTGTGTTTTGTTTTAAAAGTGGTCATATGTATTGCTCAATTTCTTTATTAGTGTGGATTCCTTTGCATCCAATCTAATTAAAATTTGATCTTCCATCCGCTCCCCGAATTTTTTTATATGTGGAGACATAAAAAAAATCAGGGAGCTGGTGGAAGATCTAATTTCAAATAGAATGCCTCAGCATGTCTATTGAAATTTTGTTATTATGTATTGTAAGTACCTCTCTACTTGCCTGAGTAGACTGTGGGGGGTCTTTGGCTGCGGTGTTTGCTGAGGAGAGATGGTCCTGCTGGACGTGGAGAGCCATATCTTTTACCGTCTGACAGGTGTGGCTGCAGAATTTACAATGGTAGGTCGTGACAACCTCCATGTAATCTCCTAGATCAACTTCAGCTCCCTCCATCATCTACCATGCAGAGTCTCCTCAGGTGAGGAAAAAACCTTCAGTATAAAAATAAGTACTGCATAAATAGGGTGATTATATATTATGTGCATTGACTTAGGTCGTGAATATTAGCCTAGGTATTTCAATGATAAGAGTTTTGAACCAGGAGAGCCATAAATTTTTTCCCTATCCTGTTACAGATAAACTTTGTTATCTTGAAGACTTAAACACATGCACAGATATTTAAATACCATGGATATCATATGTCAAAGTGAACTAATTGAAAGTCCCAGGCCAAAAAAAAATTATTTTGTTAAGTTTGGAATTGCCTCCCACCTCATTAAAATGCCTCCTCTTGAAAAAAATTTATCAAGCAAAAAGTAAAAACTCCAAGATATTTAATCAATTTTTGGCCTGTTTTCACATGCACCATACAAAACATGCACTTTTAAATATGTTGTGTCAGATCTGTGTAAAATCAGTATTCTTTGTTAATGATTGATACTTTCAAAAAGTCCGAAAATATGTTTTTTACTGTTAATTGAGATTTTTATTAAAGATTTAAAATTTATCTTCAATTTTGAAAAAACAAATTGTCCTCCCTCCTGTGTCTGAATCCCTCCAGGTGGCAATATTCCAAACAAATATTTCTTTAAGGATGGACCCAGCTTCTCATTCTTAAAGTATTTTTCCCTGGATATTTCAAATTTTTGGTTATCTTGAAGTTTTATCTTCTCTGTATTGATCAGTTCAAGATAACAAGATTTTACTGTATACATTTCCAATGTCTTACTCTGAGATAAAATTACACAAAGTGTAAAATATTTCATTTAATTGTATAGTTCTGAATTAACTCTAAATTCAATGCTCTTAAACATAAGTAACTCAGTTATTTTCTTTTCAAAATAAACGAATAAATACTTCAAAAGAATGCTATAAGAGTGGACAAACACTATATTCTGGCTGATACAGTGGTGAAATATATGAGGAACTATTTCACTCGACACCGGTTTTTATTCTCTAAACAAGAAGAAATACATAACCTGTAAAACTTTACCTGGGCTATCTCTACATGGATTTTAGTCGTATATCAAATCTCTCGCATCTTTGTGTGTTGTATAACCAACATAATTGATGAAAAAGTAAATAGTTCAAATGCAGATAAAACACGTTTGATTCTGGGATACACGGTACAAGGTGAAGGTCACATCATCAGCAATTTCATTGGTTGAAAATCTGACTACGTCATTTTGGCCCAGTCCGAGCCCGATGATATATTAAGTTTTGTAGAACCTGAGCAATAAAAGGGGAGGGGATTCTGATTAAGTACCTTGAAAAGTAAAAAAAGAAAAATAAAATAAACAAACAAAAAACAAAAGCAGAGTAAAGAATACCTAGTACGAAAAACAAACAAACAAAATTAAATTCTCTTGAAGATTACGGTAACTATAGATTTTTAAAAAATTATAGTTAACGTTCTAGGCTTAAACCAAAAGTGGAGACGCAGTCAGCAGGTCTCATGGTCTATCAATCTAGGGAGTCGGACCTCTTTCATGTATAAAAAAA
>PRKT01000017.1:585364-633206 GCA_003671525.1 Saccostrea glomerata | reverse complement strand
AGGGTGGGGCCACAATGGGGAATCCAAGTTTAACATAGAAATATATAGGAAAAATCTTTAAAAATCTTCTTCTCAAGAACCACTGGGCCAGAAAAGCTGAAACTTATGTGGAAGCATCCTGGGGTAGTGTAGATTCTAAATTGTACAAATCATGACCCCCGGGGGTTAGGTCAGGGCCACAATGGGGAATCAAAGTTTTACATAGAAATATATTGGATAATCTTTGAAAAGCTGAAACTTATGTGAAAGCATCCTGGGGTAGTATAGATTTCAAAATGTCTAAATTATGATCAGTGGGGTAGGGTGGGGATGCATTATGTATAACAATGGGGAAATCTAATAAAGAACAGAATGGTCAAAGCTTCTCAGGTGAGCGATATGGCCCATTGGGCCTCTTGTTTTAAATATATATTTTTTAATGTATGTATTTTGCTGAGACTAAATTCTTATATGATACCTTTGCAACGTCTTAATTTTTAAGGGTCAATGTTCATAGGCAGTCAAAATTCTTGCCTTTGTGAGGATGCTATTTCATGTTGTTTGTTACATAGTTTGTGGGGAAGTAAATTTGTGCTGGCCAGAATGGCCTACAAAATCTAGAAAAAAACAGTTCCATAAATCACCAAAAAAAAAAAAAAAAAATAAATGATAAAATATCTAGCACACATTTCTTAGGCTTTCTTCTTGATGTGTTTCCATTTCTTAAATAAATGAATCATTTAAAAAAGATCCCTAAGATATGTATCATCCAGAAATGAGAACTTCAGAGTCTGGTCATTTTTATAAATGTATATATAAAGTATATTGAAATCAGTACGTGTATTATTTATCATTGTAGATTCTGCTGGCTCTGATCGGAGCCTACTTTCAGCCCACCAATGGAGACGTGGGAGTGTTTGCTAAGATTGCCTTGACCCTACCGGCAGACAAACAGGCCCACTTCTTACAGATGCTGGAGCATATACTCAGTAAAGACTTAGATGAGGAATTTGTGGCAGTTTTATCCAAGAAATTAGGTAAGGCTTTTGTCAAGGTATATTGCTTTTATTGACCTCCCCTTAAAAGCAGGATAACTCCAAAATTTACAATGTTTAACATTGTTGAAAAAGTATACCTTCAAAATTTGCATAGTAAAAAAGTCAATTCAGCAGTCCTGAACATTGTTGTCATGTTATGGTCTTTTTCATAGAATATGCATTTCCAAAATAAGTGTTTATTTCCCTTCAAAAAAGAATGGATTTCTTTGTACCAAATTATCCAATTTCTCACTAATAATGATGTTTTAAAATCAGAATTAAAATGGCATTATTCTTCTATTAATAAATATACATGTAGATCTATAAAGAAAAACTAAATCAGCAGAATTTTCAACAACAAAAAATTCAGTCAAATGAAAACATTACAGGTTCAGATAGCCTGTAGTGCCCCCTCAATTTCTTTCCTTTGATATAGATTCTGATCCAGATGGTGCTCTTTTCTTGAAACTAGTGACCAGCCATCCTCGCCCCCTAGAGGCCTCCACGCCATTGTTGGAACAGTCCTTCAACTTTGCCAGTAGATGCATCAATGGTATCATAACCCTTCATTTGTCATTCATCTAATCACAGTAGACTAATCCAGTATTAGGCAGTAACCATTTTATGTTGTTATTGTTTGTGTATTAAACATTTTTCATAATATGTGAGCTTTTTCATGCTTCAAGAAAAACAGTTCATAGTTTTCAGGTAGATAGTACATAGCAAATTGCTGAAATTATCTTTTTCATTTCGATAAGTATTTGTTTTAACATTAAATTAGATAGATTTGTGTGTGTGTTGGGAGGGGGGGGGGGGGGGGGGTAAATGTATATTATACTGTATATACATTTTTCCATAATACCAATTTAAAATTTTTCAATTTTAACACACAAATCTGGGGCATAATCTGCCATTTGAATTGTACTTGTGAATAGCCAAATCTTTCTCTAAAACAGCATGAAAAAGCCAAGAATTACAAGTAATAATCCTATTTTTGTAAATTTCTTTGTTGTAAAATTGCATGGTTCGCAAAAAAAAAAAAATATAATTCCAATGCATATTGTAAATATCTAGTGTTCAAACGTATACTTCAATACATAAGTTTCAATGGATTGAGAAATATTTAAGTAGAAATACAGTGTATGGTGTCATTTAAACCATTTATTAAAATGATTTTGCAAAGTACATGTATGTAGCTAAACATATAATATACATGTTAATATAATTGTACACATGGATATATATATGTATGAGTATTTAACAACTATTTAGTTTAAACAGTTTGAAATACACAGAATTAAAAACAAACTAACCAAAAAAATTAAAAACAATAAAAAAAAAACCATAATATTAATAATTTCATGTTGTTATTATTGAATAACAGTTATCAATGAGTAGTTCCATTTACCTATAATTTTATTTTACACCTTTGTTTGAGTAATTGTTAACACCTCACAGATGTGGCTGTGTAAACAATGATAAGTGTTAATGTTTATACTGCAAGTCCTCAGGTGAGAAATTGACCTGTAGATGAGGTGTTGACAACTTAACACTCTCTTCCAATCATCTCATAGTCAATTAATTAGTGATGCTCCCAGCTAAGTGGGCAGCCATTTAACACTAACAGCACCATCCTGACTAACACATTCTATTCCTAATCCTCACCTTGTTCACATGTTTCATGATCATCTCCAAGAGCTTTTGAGAAAGAAAGAGATTAAAAATACATGAACATTATATGTACTTTCATTCCAAGTCATTGTGGATTTTCATCATTGCTTTAACTGGTTCTGACAAAACTTTTGTCAAGTTTTGAATTATTAGAGCCATTGAGTGACATGACTTTTAGTGATCTTTTGAATGTTTGTTTATATGTGCTTCAATATGTGATATGTCAGGCTCCATGAGAGACAGTCCTGCCCACCTCCATCAGCACAATACCAGTGTCGGGAACCATTCTATACTGGAGATTAATTCCCCTCTGCGCATGATGTCCCTCAACTCTTCACCCGCCCCCACCTCACTCGGGGACCTCATGCAGTCACCTCAACTCATGCAAAAGGTATGTAGTCTTTCACTGTATGTGTTAATATTTTTGACATTTATAAATCTAAAAGTAAACTGTCAGTTTCTTTAGTCTTTAGCTAAGTTTTTTCGGTCATGTTGATTGCAAAATAAAAGATGAAGATTGATAATGGTTTCTGCATAAAATACAACTGTACTTTCAAGCTGAAGATTTTTGGTATAATCAGTAAATTTTAATGGATTTGTAAAATGTTCTTGGTGTATACATACTGCAAATTTTATGTTTTTCAGGCCCAGCTTCGACAGAAGGACAGAGAAATCAAGAGACTGGAATTTAATCTGCGCAGTGAGCAGCACCTGAGATGTGAACTGGAAATGGACCTCAAAGAAAAATGTTCTAAACTGGAACAAAAAGGTATGTCATACCTACACTTGAAACAGGCTGAGATAGCTTTACATGAATAAAATTGTCAAGAATAATTAATTACAAATGATAGCTAAAATATGTTGAGAATAGTTCTGAGAAGTTAAACTAAAAATTGATAATACATGTGAACATTGAAAAGTTGATCATGTTGATAGAAAGAAAGTTAAATTGTACACATATTTTTAGAATTAAATATCAGGGAGCTTGAGGCTATTATAAAAGAACAGAGGAAACTCAGAGACGCTGTGGATGAGCTGCACCAAGTCCAGAATCTAAATGAAAAACTGAATCAGGATTTACAAAGGTGAGAACTGTGATGAAGATTTTTTTTTCCATTTTATTTACACAAATTTATGGCATTGATTAAAAACAGTGCTGCATGTACATTTTTAAAAAATTGTTTTGAAACAGTTGCAAGGCTAAAGTCACAGATTTCCAAGAACTGAAACAACAGAAGGAGTACTTTGAAAAGCAGTATGAAGAAACTCTGGCCCAGTTTAATCAGATGGAAGAAGCTGTAAGTCCACTGAACAAAAATTAATGAATCAATCCTATTGCATGTATTTCTGTAAAGAATATGAACACTTTTTACATATATGTAAAATGACATAAATTTGAATTACTTTATATACACTTAAAAATGTTCACTTATGTGTGTGTACAATTTAGTTTACAAAACTTTCTTCTTACAGATGCGCAGCCTGGAATCCCTGAAACAGAGTCACGAGAAACTCCGAGGTAAATGCCACAAACAGGAAGTAGAAATCTCCGTTCTACAGACCACGCTCCAACACAGGGCCGAGGAAATCGAGGCCATCAAAGGGGAAATGTCCACTCTGAACGAAGCCAGACAGTGTGCCATTCAGCAGTTCAGTGACATGAAAAAGGAAAAAGAGGAATTGGAAGAAATGTTTGCTGCAAATGGTAGGTTAAATATAGGAATAAAATTGAGCCTTAGATTTCAGGATCATGAAATGTCTTAAAATCAAAATGTATGTTTGTGGTTACATAAGGTACAAGTCAAACAATCCAAAAAATCCAGTAAATCAAAAATATGCATAAACAAGAATGCAAAACAGCAATCCAATATTTACTTGTACCTGAATATGGATCAAAGGAATTTATTTTTCAATGAATTTTCAGGAATGGCTGGGGGTATAGGAGAGAGTATGGGGGTGGTGACAGACATCAGGATCAGAGACTTGGAGGCCGAGTTATCTCAGCTGAAGTCCACCTGGATTGACCCGGTAGTACATGATCAAGTCAGGAAGGACCTGCTGGAGATGACAGAGGCCAAGGAGACTTATCAGGTAAGGGAAAAATCTATTTGATGTGTGAAACTGTCAAACTGACAGTTGAAGAATGACAGAAAATTTATTTTTCAAATAAGTACATTTGTAATTGTGTCTCATGGTCTAGAAATTCACTCACTCACTGAGAATTGGTAATGATTTCATTTGAGGTGTTTATATGTTTCTTGTGGAAAATCTTCCAATGAAGCTTGTAAGAAAACTTGGGAAAAGTTTTTAGTACTTTTACATACATGTATATTCTTAAATATTTTGATGTAAATTTTTTTGCAGACAAAGTTTTCCGAGGTTCACAAAGAACTGCTGGCAGTTCAGAGTGAGTTGGACACCACAAAGTCACAGGTCACCAGCCTGGAATCTCAGTTGTCAGAGAGTCAGCAGATCTCACAGGAGAAGGAGGAGACCATCAAGTCCCAGGCCACAAAGCTCAGAGAACAACAGGAAACACTGACGTCAGTCAAATCATCCGAGGAGAGTCTACAGACTCTCAATCACGACCTGGAGGAATCAATGACTTCTCTAAAGAAAGAACTGGCCCGAAGTCAGGCAGAGTACAAATTATTGATGGAGGTAATACACTCATTTTTAATCTGAGTAAAACCAAAAATAGAGGAGAAAAAACTGGAGTAGCTGTTATGCCTGCACTATCAATTACACATGTCAAAAAGATTTCCTTCTGTTTACCTAATCAGTATCTTTGTAATACACTCATTATTAATCTGCGTAAAACAAAAAATTAAGCAAAAAAAAAATAAAAAAGCAATGAGTGATTCTTGTTTCAATTTTTTTTTATGCTTTTCTGGTAAGTTTTCTATTGATAAAATTCATTCTCTTTTAGGAGTTTGAGAATGAGAAACAGATTTATGAGAGTAGAAGGCAGACAATGTCATCATCATTTGACACGGTTCAGACAGAGAAAAGAAGCCTGGAGCAGACACTCAGTAAAGAAAAATCATCACTGACCAGTCAAATAGAGGAACTTCAAACCAGACTCAACTCACAAACAGAGCAGGCTCGTATCTCGGAGGAGGCATTGAAAACTAAACTTGCTGCAGCTCAAAACACCATAAAACAGACAGAAATTGTTCTAGAGAATGAGCGATGGACTAAAGACAATTACATCAAGGCACTAAAAGAGGAAATGACACAGTTAAAAGAGGAGATTCAGCAGACTGAGGAAAAATTGAATTCTGAGATACAGATGTTGTCCTCCAAGTCTAGACAGCAGGAGGAGTCAGCACAGAAGGAAATCACACAGAGGGATGTTAGCATTGAGGAGCTGAGGCAACAGTTGGAGTCCTCAATGCAACAGAGCAGAGAGCAACAAGACAAGTATCAAGAGGAGAAGGATGGCCTCAACCAAGATCTCGATCAAGTCCGCAACGAGAACGAGAGACTGAAAACCGACTGTGTGATCTTCCAAGAGAAAATCGATAACATGAGTGTGAAAGCCAAGTCCCAGGCTGAGGAACTTCAGAGCCAGATTTCATCATGGCAAGATAAATATCAGTGGAGTGTTCATGACAATCAGATGGCTGGGGAGCAGTTGAGTGAATGCAAGGCCAAACTAGAAGAAAAGGGTCAGGAGCTGGAGTCCTGCAAAATAGAATTGTCAACAGAAAAGGAGAAAAATGTTCAACTCAGTGGCAGGAACAGTGATCTTGAAAGCAAACTTGAGACTCTGCATAAATCTTATAGTTGTGTGAAGCTAGAAAGTGAACAACATCAAAATGAAATCCTTGAACTGAAAGCTAGTTACAAAAGTTTGGAATCTGATATGCAGAATACTGTGGATAGCTTGAAGAATGACATTTCCAATTTGTCCTCAAAGAACAAAAAGTTACAAAGTGAGCTTGAAGAGCTTCAAATTTCATCAATGGAGAAAGAACAAAACTTAAAGAAGGAACTAAATAGGCTGGAGCAGACAAGTAACGATCTTGAGAGCCGTTTACAACAAGAAATCCATTTCCATCAGGAGCAACTCCGACAACATGAGGTGACCAGCGAGCAGAACCAGAAAATTAACGTAGAAGTGGCAAGATTACAACAGCAGCTAAAGCACAGAGAGGCAGAGCTTCAAACAGCAAGGGAGGAGGTTCAGAGGAAACAGGACTTACTGGAGGAAAACAGTGGCCAGATGGCGCTGGTCAAAAAGGTCGCTGAGGTCAAACAAGCAGACAACGAAGAGCTGCAGCAGAAGATCCAGCAACTGGAAAAGAAAATCAAAGAGATGAAGGAAAATGAATGCGAGCTCATCAAAACGCAGAACAGATTGAAGGCCGAAAAGGATCAGTCTGAAAAACGTCTGCAAGACACGGAGACAAGTGTTGGACAACTTCACAGAGAAATTGATGCTCTGGAAGTAGAAAAGAACAAACTGAATGGTTTGGTGGCAAACTTGAGGAGCAGTGTGGGAGAGGTACGTGGCCAAAGAGATGAACTGAAGACACAGGTAGATCAGCTAAGTGCTGAGAACACCAAGCAAATCAGAATAATCACTGACCACGAAGAGGAAGCTCAACGTTTACAGCAGAAGATAACAAGTCTGCAAGAAGAAGTCAATGCTTTAACCAACCAAACCATATCTAGTAAGGCTAACATCCAACAATCTGCATCTGAGTGTGAAAGACTGAAAGAAAAAAGCAGCAGACTGGAGGCTGAAATTCAGGATCTGTCTTGTCGTCTGGACGATCAGACCCAACAAAGTGAATCACTCCACAGGAAGAATCAGGATCTAGAGGCTCAGATTATTAAACTCAACAATACCCTGGAGTCTGAGAAAGTAAACTTACAGACAATGGTCAGTGAGAAAGAAGAGACCCACAAAAGGGTCGAGGCCTTAACAGGGGAAATTAATAGTCTTCAAGCTGAGCTGAGTTCCAGCAGGGAAGAATTTAGAAAGGAGCTTGAGGAGAAAGACCAGTGTATTCAGCAATTGGAAGAAAGTAATTCAAAGTTAGAGAGTGATCTTAGCAGTGAAAAAATGGGATCTGAAAGACTCCTTCAAGAAAAGAGTGATCTTGATAAAATAATCCTGGACTTGAATGAAAATTCTAAACAACTTCAATATTCCTTGGAGCAAATGAGGGAAGAATACTCAAAGACTGCAAGTGCATTGGAAACAATGACAACAAAATGTAGTGATGTTGAAAAGGAATTAAAATTGAAGGTCGAAGAATGTAAGAATTTCTTAAAAGAAAAGGAGAGTTTGTGTGGAATGATTGAGACATTAGAATCCTCTGTGACCCAAATGTCATCGCAACAAGCAGAAAATCATCAACAATTGAGTGACATGTCTGAGAAATTCAGTGAAGCAACTCAGCAACTTGAATGCAAGGATGGGGAGCTTGAGAAAATAAAATCAGAATTTGAAAAATCTATAGAAGAAAAGAATCGAGTCATCAAAGAATATGAAGAGCAGATCAGGTTAACATGTGAGGAGCACCAGAAGAAAGTATCATCTTTACAAGAAGAAATGTCAGAAGTTAAGCAGAAAAGTGAAGAAAAATTGAAGAGTTTGATTGCTGACTATACAGCAAGCAACCACGAACTGAAAGAGGTTCGACAAAGGCAGTTGACGTATGAGAGGAAGATAACAGAACTGCAGAAAACGATAAGTGTGGAGAAAGAAGCTAAGAAGGAATTGAAGGCCATGTTTGAGAAAACAGTGCAGGAACTGCAAGGGGATGTGGAATTTCAAACCAAGCGGAACCAGGAGTTAGAAAATCAAGCTCAGAGGAGACTGAAGGAAACAGAGTGCTACTGGAGAGCACAGTTAGAGCAGTTAGAGAACGAGTATTCCAGGGCTTCTGAGGAAGTCAAAGAAAACTATAGCTCGGAAATATCAGAGAAACTGGAGCAGGTGACGAGTCGCTATGAAGCCATCGTGGCCGAGAAAGAGGGCATGTTAAGTAATCAGAGGCACATGTTCCAAGATCGGGTGACTCACCTGGAGGGGCGGGTCGCCCAGCGACAGAGGGAGCTTGAGGAAATGAGAGAGAAGAACCGAAAAATGGAGGATCTTCTCACGGAGGAACTGAACAGCCACATGGAGCTGAAGACAATTCACAGTGAACTGAGGTCCAAGAGTACGGAGAAGGACAACGCGATCAAGGAGCGTAATGCAGCAGTGGCTCAGTTGCAGAGGACAGTGAACGAGAAGGAGACGGAAATTGGCAGCTCTCGCCAAAAGATCTTGGAGCTCCAGCAAGATGTTCAGTCGCTGCAGGACAAGATTCAGTGTCTGTCGGAGGACATGGAAAATCAGACACACAACACGGGTGGCTTACAGAAGGAGATGGAAGTGTGTAAAGAACAGAGAGAGGCGGCCCTAGCAGAGGTCAACAGTTACAAACAACAGGTAATGTCCAAGTTCATTTTACAAAAACTGTGGTGAATTTTGTACTTCTTGTTCTCAGATCTCAGATTCTCAGTATTTGTAATAACATCTGCATTTATGGAATTTTTTGTTTTTCAAGCTTGGTGCAGTTGAAGCTGAAAGGGATAGCTTACAAGAAGAAATTGAAGGTTACTCAGAAAAGGTATTAAGTTGGAGTGATGTTATAACAACAGTCTTGGAAGCTTTTTAATGTTGGTTCATTTCTTTACCCAGATACACTTTTTTCCTACAGTTTGAGAAATTCCAAGAAAACCTAGAATACAAACTCAAACAGGCAGAACTGCAGGTACTGGAGACCAAAAACCAGAAGGAAAACGCGGAGTTAGAATTGAAGAACGAGATTCAGGGCTGGGAGAAAAAGTTATTCGAAGAGGAAGAAGCCAAGCACAAGGTATGGGAACATTTTATGATTATTTTACCAAGCAATTGTTCACGATTTTAATACAGGGCTGTGTGGAATAATCTGAAGTAAGAATTAGAAATTTTAATTTGATGTCTTATCACCTCCTCTCTGCTGTCAGTTCTTGTGGAACCAAAATTTATACAGTGGATGTTTTATCTTTGCAGCTGGAGAATGAACTGAAACAAGTTCAGGCTGAGTTTGAGAAAAACGTAAAAGTGCTGGAAAGCTACAAAATTCACTACAGTAATAAAAAAGCAATAATAGATGGTCAGACCAAAGAAGTCGAGAGTTACAAAAATGTGGCTCGCGAGTTTCGACAGAAATCAGAACAACTCAAATGTGATAATAAGGCACTGAAGGTATTTACATGTATTTCATTTGCAGTATCACATGTAAAAGTTGCAATAGAATATTTGTTTCAAAATTAAGTAAGCATGTGAGAAAGAATCTTAGGCCATCTTTATAAAATGTTTGGTTGCCCAAGTGGCTTAAAATGGCCTGACTCCGAAAATTTTTTCTCCTCCAGGAAGCAATTATTTTTAATATGCATTCTGAAAATAGAGATTTTAAAAATTCTGCATTAAAACTTGATGAGAAAAACATTTCAACTACTTACTGACCAAAAAAAAACAAACTTGTAAATTGGTCTTATACATTTAGCTTAATGCTATTGAGGATAATTGACTTTCTGGAATTTTGAATTGTTTTCCTAATTTTTTTTTTATAGAACACCTTGGATGAGATGAAGTCTGAAATAGCTTCCTACAAATCTCAGCTGGAGAAAGCAGAGCAGAATGTTTCTCCTGTACAGGAGGAGCTCCAAGCAGAGTGTTTAAAAAACAAAGCCCTCAGTAAGTTTTAATAACACAATATTTTACAGGTACTACCCTCCCCTCTCCACCACCACCCCTTAAGTGTGAAATACCCCCTCCACCTTAAAAATGTATTTTTTTAATATAATTTGAAATTCATTCTCAGTTTTAGAATACTTTTTGATGTCAGATTGAAAATATTAATTTTTTTTTGTCAGATAATGAGATCAGGAGCCTTAAAGTTCAGTTAGACCACGCCTCTAGACAGCTCCGAGACATGAACAAGTGTGGTGGTAGGGTGACGGAAAATGCCGAGATGTTCACCACTAACAAAGTCATTGACTCCATCAAAATGCAAGGTATACTAATGCAGTTTTGTCATTTTCATCATGAAATCTCTGATTTTTTGAAAGCTCCTTGAAGAAGGAAACCTGTTGTTTTTTGTGGGATATTGATTTTATTTTCACCAAATCTTTTTCAGACCATGAAATGGGACATGCCTTGTTTGGAAAGACAGAAACCAAGACAATTCTGAAACCTCGAGAAGTCCTAGATTCCTTGGATGATTCTATCTTCATGGAGTCCCCACCCAAACCAGAACATGTTAAAACTGTCAGCAATATAACCTTAAAGAGGTAGGCAGTTATGTAATTTGATTGACTCTCAGTAAAAATTCTTAGTTGTTAAGACTTTTATTCCAGTTTACTGGCTCGAAATATTTGATTATATTGAGTATGTGTGGAAAAAAATACACATTTAAAAGTATCAGGAGATAACAGAGACATAGTGCTAGCAAGTAACATGAGTAAGATAGGTACCAGTGTACGTAAAATATTTCCACAGAAACTATTCTTATTCATCTAAAAAATTCATTAACTTGAATTTTGAAGGTGCAAATGAGAATGATTCTGATTCAAGATTGGCTGTGAATAAATTTTTGAGGTTATAGTCAAAGGTATAAACTGTATAAGAGATGAAAAGATTTCTCAGAATAAGTTTCATTTTATAAGTTTACTTCTTTTGTCTTTTATAGTGAAGCCCTGGATACCTTGTCAGAGCGGCGAATGTCCCTGAGGAGTTATTCCACTCGTCTGTCTAGCTCGGACATGAACCAGAGTATGTACAGTACCAGCTCAGCAGCTTCAACGGCTAGTGTTCCACGTAAGTATACACTGAAACCACACTCAAACTTACTATTAGTCATCAAACATTGTTACGTTAACATACATTTGTATCTTAACTACTTAATAACTAAAATAAAATACCACTTATTACTTATTTACATGTAATTCCATTTTAATTGTTGAACACAAATTTCTCTTCCTATGTTTAAATTTATGCGACAACCCATACAGGACAAAACTCATTCTTTGAAAAAATCTGTCCAGAGAACAGTCTTTACCCCATTTATATACTGGGTACATGTTTTCATATGAGGTTTTTCTGGCACTTGACATTTTGTAGGTGATATTGAGAAGGGTTTTCATGTTTGGTATTACAGGTGGCATGTTCCACTGCGAGGATGAACCAGAGGAGTTTGAGTGGAACCGCCTGACGGAGCTTCAGCGCAGGAACACCCTCTGTCTGCCTCACCTCAAAACCTCCTACCCTGTGGAGACCCAGCGTGTCAAGCCTAAAGAAATCAGCGACGACGCACTCCGCTACAGTCTGATGCCCAGCGGGAGCGGCAAGAAGCGTAAACAGACACAGTCCAGTGATGAAGATGAGACAAAATCCATGCAGTTACGAAGCAGTAAACAGGTTATTATTCTTTCTTTTTTTGTGATATAAAATGCATGTGAAAGTTACTGACATATTGTATAAAATTAGGAGGATTTATTGTATTTGGGATTTTATCTTCATTTTATTCACACTTTAGCAGAATTAAGTAATGATACATTGTATTAAAAGATGCTGTCTTGTTGAAGGTATTAAAAATAAATTACATTTTATTATTTAAAATTATTTTGCAGTCTTCTTCTTCATTTAATGCTTGAACATAATACTAATGTTTTTCGAGAAAAATGAGACTGAAATGCATAAGGAGTAAATTCATTCCAAAATTTTCTTGTTGCAGGAATTAAGTAAAAAGATCTCAAAAAACCTTTTTCAGGCAAAACATAGTACTAGCCAGAAATTGGGAGCTTTAACCCCTTCAAGACCAAACACTCCCAGGACACCCTCTAGTTCTAAGAAGTCAAAGAAAACACCTGGCAAACAGAAGACACCAAAACTCAGCATGAACAGAGAAAACGCATCATCAGTCAAAAAGGTCAGTGTTATAAACAAATAATTCAGATGTGTTATTCTTCCAAATATTACCACAAAAAGAAGAAAATAATGAACAACTGACTCCATTTATTTACATGCAGTTTTATAATATTGTATAATGTCCTAACTAGTTTCTTAAAGGTACTTGGACACAGATTTGAAGTTAATTTTTTCTGTATAATATCACTATTATATATTTTAATAGCATTTCACACAAAAATTAATTAAAAATCTTATTTCATTTAAAAGTTATTAAAACTTTTAATTTTTTGGCGGGTTTGATTGACACATCCTTTCACTTTCACAATTTTTAACTTTATTCTTAAGCCTTTGGAAAAGTGGCAATCGTGTTGTGTATTAATGAGAAACATTAAAACTTAAACCCAGAAAAATAATTTTATACAGAGTAGAAATGTTAGAAAGCAAAACTCCTTCACAAGTATCGTCCTTCCGTTGTGTACAGAGTTTAGCAAATCGAGCACACTCGTGTTATGTACACAGTTTTTGTAAACAGGGCGAAAGCTCTGTTATTGTTTGGTGTTTTGGTTCACCGAGTGCGTTCAATAGCCAAAGTCTGCTCACCACAACTACACGTACTGACAATATATTGTGTGTTTATTTTGCTTTCGAACATGTCTACACTGAATTTTCTGGATTATATTATTAATATTTTTCATTAATACACAACAAGATTGTCACTTTTCCTAAGGATTAAGAATAAAGTTAAAATTTGTGAAAGTGCAAGGATGTGTCAATCAAACTCGCCAAAAATTTTTAAATCTTAATAACTTTTAAATGAAATAAGATTTTTAATTAATTTTTGTGTGAAATGCTATTAAAATATATAAGTCGTAATATTAAAGAAAAAATATTTAAAAATATTAACTTTAAATCTGTGTCCAAGTACCTTTAATTCCATGTTGTGTTATTTTCAGTCAAGACTTGGAGGACTGAAATTCAACATTGGTTTCACACCCAAGAACAAAAACAAAGAAAATCCCAGGAGCACATCTAAGGTGGGTAGTCTGGTTAAGTTATTTGAGTTACGAGGATCGCGGTCATCTGAGTCCAAGATACCCACACCTGTCAAACATAAAGACCTCAGAACATCAACTGAGGTCAAACATTCAAAAATGACTCCAGTGAAAAATGGTGATTCCAAAATACCAACCCCAGTGAAAAACAAAGATTTATGTCACACACCTGTTAAACAAGGGAGCATTAAATGTAAGACGCCACTGAAACTGAAAGGCATTAAATTTCATACACCAATCAAATCCAAGCTTAGATCTCAGTTTGGATCTGCTGACCCAATCAAATTGGCCGTTACTCCAGTTAAGGTTTTAGGGAGTATTGTACAAAAAATCTCAACTCCAAAAAGGTCAAATAAGGTTACACCAATGAAGGTCAATGAAAAAGAATAATGTTTGTACATTCAGTAATGTATTTGCTTCCAAATTGTTTGATAAATTGATTTTGAGTACATATGTGTTGTTTCAAAGAAATACATTGTACATGTATAAAGGTTTGTTATATTCATACACTGTTAAACAATTGAACACTGGATTTCCTATATATAGGATGGTGGTAGGGAAATACAGGAATTTATTTTCACTTTTGTGTGTCACCTGTTTTCCTTATTGTAACAGTTAGAGATAGGGAGTCAGCGACTTTATCTCTGGTAGGTCTCATGTTCGACTCCTGATTGTGACACTGAATTATTTTATACTAACCATTAAGACTGATGACTGACATTTACTTGTAATAAGCAGAGCACAATTTCGTTCTCTGCATGTTGTAATTTGTACACCATGTTTTTCAGCATTTGAGCAGAAATTATATTAACATTGGTCAAGAGGGTGTTAAACAAATGTTGAATAACAATTTATTCACGTTTCACATTTCTTGGCACTTTCTAATCAGTATTTTTGCATGCATATCAATTGAAGAATTTTATATAATTTTTTTTCACGTATCACTTTCAATAAAATTGTAACGTACATGTTTCAATATATCGACATTCTGTTGACAAATTGTTTTAAAGTCAATGAAACACATACTAAGCAATAATGTGCTTTACCCAATTTATCTTCATGTCTACTTTGCATATTTTCTAGTATGTATTAAAGGTAGTATAGTTTTGAGTAATTAATTTGTTTTTTCTTCTTTTTCAGGCCGATAGAAAGCCCTTGAAAAGCAAAAATTGGTTTCAAATGGGACATTAGATAATATACAGCTGATCAGTACCTTGCAAGCTATGGAAATGGTGCTCACATTTTCATTCCTAAAAACACAGATTAAGAAGGAAATTTTCTGTGATATCACCAACTGAATTGATCATCATTTACTTTTTAAATAAATGATCTTTAATTTTACAGATAAGTTATGGCATTGTAAAAATATTGTTTAAAAAATTATGTGTATTTTGACCCAAATTGCCCTTGTACAAAATGTAAATTACCAATTCAGATTTTTTTTTTGCTTTATTCAATGTACATTGTGATGCTTCTTTCTTGACAGGAATAAAAGTGCACAGTATGTTTGTAAAATCTTTTGTTAATGACGATTCACTGTAATCTAGATTCTTTGACGGGTCAAGAAAGGTTGTGATTTTTTCTTTTTTTTAAAACGTATTTTTTTGTCCTTTGTTTTACAGGTGTATAATGGAATCATGTTTTACTAGTCATTTAGAAATGTAGATCTGTGTAGACATTATTTATTGTGTGTAATCATGTATGTTTTGCTTTGTATCTCAGTGCTCATCTTACTTCAAGCACATGAAAATGGCAGCAGTAAAGGAAGTAAAAATATATTGATGTTCTTGTTTCTTGGACATAGGTTTCATTTGAAATAGCAAAATATTTTCTTAGAGTGATATATACCACTAAATTGTGACCACCATTATTATAGTCATTGACATTCCATAATTATAGTTTCCTTTTGTCAAAGTGGTAATATTTAGATTTTCAAACTTTACAAATAGACCTGCATATATTTTACAACAAAAAGTCGACCTCCAAACTAACCAGCTATACATTCAGTTGCTGAATAAAACTGTCACTTCAGAAAATTGTGAGTTGCCCACTTAGACCAGTGGTTAAAGCGTCTGGTCTAAAGTTGCAAAGTAAGGAATTGATCCGTACATCTTGGGTTCGAATCCCACTGTGGAACATGGAGAATGGTCCTTCGGATGAGACCATATAAACTGAGATCCCGAGTCGCAGTATGTGCTGGCACGAAAAAGATCCCTCCCAGCTCAATGGCCCTGAGTGCTAGCCCTAGGACAATATTTGCAGCTCTCCACCGGCAAGTGGTGGCATCTCCAAATGAGTGAAAAATTCTCGAGAGGGACGTTACACAACACACAATCAATCAATCAGAAAATTGTGGCAAATCACAAAGGCAGTAAACCTAGTTATGAGAATTTTTGAAAATGTGTTATAACTTAAAACATAAATATTAATATTCAATTAAATATTTAATTACATGGAGTTATCTCCAATACACATTTATAGTGATTGCACATGATGAAGTTGAGGAAACATTGGCCATACTGTCAGTCATCTCTGGTTAAACCCTTTTGGGGCAGACTTATTTCCAAATTTTCATCGAAGTTGTATTGGACAATGCTTCTATTCTAGTGTGTTTCATTGTACTAGTTCGGCTTCAAATGCCTTATTTCACCCAATATGGATA
The DNA here is from genome assembly GCA_003671525.1 of Saccostrea glomerata. Taxonomy (NCBI): domain Eukaryota; kingdom Metazoa; phylum Mollusca; class Bivalvia; order Ostreida; family Ostreidae; genus Saccostrea; species Saccostrea glomerata. The sequence continues at coordinate 616,847 of PRKT01000017.1, read as the reverse complement.
TTTCTTTTTTTTCAATCCATCCCATCTACTTTGTTTAAAATAGCTGGTCAACACAGATCAAAAAGCCATTTTATTTAAAATCGTTTCATATTAAATTTAAAAATGCTACTTATAAAATGACAAACAAATGAACAGAAGGAACTTTTTCAAAAACAACATTCCAGAAATGGTGTTCAATCTTCTCTAAGAGTAAATACTGTGATTCTTGAAAACCTGAAAGAAATAAAAATATGTGAGGAACAACAGCTGTACATGTATATGTTTATCTGAAGTCTTGGACAGTATTCTCTCTTTTAGATTTTTATAAAAAGGGGAAAAAACAAGATGTGTTTGTGAAACACTGATGCCCCCTTATAGCAGCTTTAATATGGCAAGGGTTGGCATTTCTCAAATGCAAGTTAAACTCCAAGGTCAAAATTGTTAACATCCAAAGGAAGGTCTTGTCACAAGATATACCTGTGAAACATGAAAGCCCTAGAACTAATGTTTCAAAAGTTATGGTGAAGGTTTAATTTTTTTTAAAGCAGGCCAAACTCTAAAGTCAAGGACAAAATTTTTTAAAGTAAGTGAATGGTCCTGTCACAGTGAATACACATGTGAAGTATTAAAGCCCTAGCAACAAATATTCAAAAGTTATAGCTTTGATGAAAGTGGGTCGAATTCTAAGTTCAAGAGGTCAAATTTGGTGATACCAAAAGAAAGGTCTTATCACAAGTAATACACTTGTGAAATATGAAAGCCATGACCCCATCCAGTCAAAAGTTATGAACAAGGTTAATATTTTCTGCGTACAAACAGATAAACAGACGGATGGACAGGGCAAAAACTGGTAATGTACACCCTGAATCTTCAATTACGGTGGCATAAAAACTTAATACCTGGCTTTTAAACAGCTTGACGACACAAAGTGGTGTAGACTGTTGACGTCTGTGGATGTTAATATCTGGCACGTGATATCTCTCTAAAGTAATTTCACCACCCGATGAATCCGAGGTAAACTCTATTGGCTGAAAAATAAAAGTCAACTCTTCATTTATCTCTTTGAGATCTTTGACCACTAATTGGTTAAAATGTTTACTTGCATTGTTGGGCATTGTTGCAATTCTTAATCCGTTCTAAGCATTGATGGCCTAGCTTTCTTAATCCAAGAGGTTTACATATCAAACCAGTTAAATATACTTCTTGCATTACTGCAGTTTGATACATATAAAGTTAATATACTTTATTTAAAATAAACAACTCCCAACTAATTTATTTTGTGTAGTTCTTAAAAATAATGCAATGAAAGTAAACAAACTTCAATCAACAGTGTTTCAGGGGAAGTAAATTTTAAGTTTGACATTTCTATGCATCCTCTTTCATATTAATGTTGTTGCCCGCCTGGTGCAGTGGTTAGAGCGTAGAGTTGTGAAGTAAGGAGTTTATCCTTACGCAGCGGGTTCTAATCCCACATAGGAATGTGGAGACCCGTCCTTCAGATGAGACCGCATAAACCGAGGTCCCATGTCACAGTAGGTGCTGGCACAAAAAAGACCCCTTACTGCTAAGTGGCATTTAGTGCCATAAGTATCCACGTCCCACAATGGAATTCGAACCTGCGACGTAAGGATCAACTCCTTACTTCACGACTCTAGACCACATGCTCTAACCACTGTGCCATGCGGGCGGCGATCATGTATGTATAGTGTACTGTATCACTCTTATGCCCTGTTCAAAAGGAGAGTTTAATTAAACGAAAGTTACTGGGAATTAAATTTGAACCGCATTCACATGGGGAATTTAATGCGAATTAGTTTAATTCGAATTAATTTACTGCGCATTAAATTACTTCGCATTAGCTCCGTGTGAACGCTAAGCAAAGCTAATTTGAATTAAATTTTGATGCATGCGTAAGGCCAGAATTAATTAAGTCAGAGACCACATGTCGGTGGTTAGATTTAGGTATGTGTGTTATTTTTGGTTGAAAAATAAAGGACAATTACTAAATTCACTAAAATCTATATATTCACTATGATTATTTATTCTAAATGAATCTGCAGCTATATGTATGCATACCTGACGTGATTTACAAATGATGTCATAATAGCCTTACTGACGCCCGACTTTAAAATAAAATTTTAATTCACATTAGTTTACTTCACATTAGCTGTCGTGTGAACGCAATTTAATTCACATTAGTTTGATTCGCATTAGTTCACTTCGCATCAATTTACTGCTAATTAAACTCGTCATGTGAACAGGGCATAAATTGCACTATTTTGTTGATTGATTAATTGTTCGTTTTACCTGCTGGTTGTCATTTTCCAGGTCTGAAAACTTGTCAATGTCAGACACCGACAATTCTGTATCACTCAGGTCTTCCAGTGTCACCATATGCATATCACCTTCTGTCAAAAGTTGTTAAAACACACTCAAAAAATATTCAATAGAATGCTCAGATGAGCGCAAGTTATATTACTGACTATGTTGAAATAAAGAAACTTTGGCAGTAATTTTTTTTTTAAATATTAGGAAGTCCTTTTTAAAAAAAAATAAATAAATAATGAAAATGAAAACAGAATTTATCTTTATTTTAAGTATACAGGGATTGTAAAACCTTCATGAAGCTCTGAACTTACAGAAAAGATTTTTTTTAAAAAATTTATTTAATTATATCTGTGCTTACTTTGAATTCTTCTTTAAACTAATGATTTCAATGTAACATACCATCAGCATTTTTGAAGTTTCAAGCTGTTATTAGTCTTTCCAAGTTAATTCTCTTACCTGCATTATCAATATCCACATCCTTAATATCCCTTTGATATCTGAAATATACACCAGTCACATTAGAAATGTAGTTTCTATGTGGAAATAAACAAAAGTATAATGGATAAGAAATTGATACATCAAAATCATCCCAATCTGAGAGACATGTACAGTGTAGTCTGGTTTTTATAAACACATTCTAAACAAATTTGCTGGAACAGAATTAAAGAAAAATTACGTCTGATCTAATAATCTTTGCTTGGAAACATAAGAATCTGCATGTATGAGGTTCAATTAATTGTAGAGTAATTTAAAGTAAAAATTGTTAACCTTGTTTCCATTTGGTTGTTCAGATCTCTCAGGGAATTTTCATCTGTAGGTGAGTAAACTGACACTTGTGTAATTACCATACGATCTGATGAATTTTCACAAGGAATGGTCCTCCCAGATGACTGCTCCTCAGGAGTCACTGAGGGCATTTCCTCGGAGGACAAAGCAGTATTCTGATCCTCACAAAACTGGTCCTCATGAAAACACAAAGCCTTGAAACGTTCAGAAGTTTTCACAGTAGAATCAGGAGATTTCTGGGATGTTGTTTTTGTCACTTTCCTTTGTGAAAAATTTTCATTGTAGACACCTCTTCCTGAGGTCACTTTTAAAATCTTTGGCTCAACAGATTTATTACACAAACCATTCCTAGATTTTTCAAGTTCGTTGTCATTTCCTTCTGACACAATGAAAGTAAAATTTTCGATTCCTGAACAATTTTTGTCTCTACATGAGACACAATGATTATTTTGATTTCTACAAGAGTTTATTATAAAATTCCCATCCTCTGCAGTGTCTGCACTGCATCTGAAAAATAGAATCATACATGTAACATTTTCAATCATATAAAGTCCCGAAAAGCACATTTTTTTCTTGGGGAAAAAACAATCACTTCTTTCAGTCAAATAAGAATGCTTTAAATTCTCTTATATATGCTGTCTTAATAACATTCAAAATTCATGCTATCAAAATTCCTTCCTTACTGTTATAGTCTTGAACTTGCTTAAATCATTTAAAACAAATAATACATTATACTATTATTAATTAATGAAATTTTATGCTGTCTTCTTGAATCTAGGATATAAAGTCTCATGCTCCAATGAAAAAATAAGCAAGAGAGAAAGAAAAAAAATAATGAAAATCAGCTTAAACTAGAACTGTCCGATAGGGACAGATACCCCCGTGGGTTTTTCAGAGTAGGTGCAATTTTACAAATATTTATAGATCTATTAAGAGGTGTTCACTATCTTCTTAGAAACAATTAGAGTCTCCACAAACATATATTAGACATACGCACATATCTTTCATGTGGGACATGATGATATGAAATTGGTCACTTGATATTTTAAAAAGAAATACATTTTAAAAATATATCAATTTAACTAATTAATCTTAAAAACTTAATCTATACCAAATTGATTTTAGAAATAGGAGACGGGCCATCAAATGATAAATGCTGTTTAAACTGACCAGCACTTATGTCCAATTCCCAAAGGATTCAGATAAGAGCTGCTTGATCAGAGATATGCTCTAACAGAAATGATTGAGACAGCTAGCTTCCCTACATAGAACTCTTTAATTAATCTTTGACTGGATACATGTCCACTAATTATTATCAAGGTATGAATGGATCATAACTTTCTCCTTTGTAGTGCAATCAAAATGCATTATAATTACATGTTTCATTTTGAAATTAAATCTGAAAACAAACTTTAAGATTTTGTATAACTTTGTTACAAAGATTTATACTGAATTTTTGTGTAATATTGATGCATCATTTTGAATAACGTTCCTGCATGATTATTAGATTTGCAGGGAATTATCTATCAATTTTTTTTTAAATACTTGATTCATTTGGATTTGATATCAGTCTAAAAGTTTCAATCTGAAATTCATATGGAGAATGGGCATGCTGATTCCAATAACACCCCCACCCCCCACATACACACAATATGATTCGTTTTAATTATATTATACAATATCAACAAGTTTATTATACAATTTCATAGTTTATTATACAATATCAAATTAGTTTGAAGTTGCTTTTTCTGAAAGTCATTAAATAAGTTAGGCTAGTCACTAAAACTATTTAAAGCTTAAGGCTGATTCCTTAGCCCAGTTCCCAAGAGACAGATAACTGATTGATCAGAGAGAAGTTATTCTACCAGTTAGCTCCTTACACTAAACTAATTAATTTCTCTCTAATTTGACATGCAATTTTCTGTTATCCAAATTCTCCTTGACCAGTGCTTGATAATTATACCCTTGGGAGAGGTAGTTTTTCTCTTATACAATAACATTTGTTATAGATTGCTGTAAAGTAAATAATGAAAAAAAAACTTTTTTTCCTTAATTTAATATGTTTTAATAGGGATACTGCAACAGTCTTACATTTTTGGGATTGTTTAATTCAATAGTAAAAGATGTTTTTTTTTTCAATTTCACTTTAATTAAAGGTCATGGTGACCTTGACATAGGTCATGACACACCCTCTACCCAAGATGCATAAATTGGCCAAGTTTGATGATTGTAAGTCTAATAGTTTTCTAGTTATGAGCCAAACAAAACAACAAAATAAAAAAGAAAAAATGCATGTAAAATGCACAAAAATCATCCAACCATGATGAAAATACCAGATACACACCTTCATATGGTGAATATTAAGTGTACAAATTTTCAGACAAATCCATCCAATAGTTTCTGAGAAACTGTATGGACAAAATTTTGTCTACAGACAGACGGACAAGCTGATTCCAATATACCCCCCTAAACTTGGTTTCCGGGGGTATAATGAGCTTAATCTTCTGAAAAACGTGCATTTAAAAAGTTTTATCATCTGAAAATTGCTGACATTTGAAGATAAATATTGATCAACCCTTAAGCCCCAAGGATTCAGTAAATATAAACTCACAACTCTTTAAACTTGATAAATCATTTGATGTAAGTGATATCATTTGGAAATAAAAATCACAATTAAAATCCGTGTTATACTTGACTTTTGACCTAATGAAACATCAAGATTTGCTTCCAACTTTTAAGTCAGATACCCGATAGAATACGGCATTTATGACTTAGCAACTGCATGATTGAATGTCTAAGCATCAATTCCATCGAATGTAAGACATATTATACATGTATGTATTTGAATTTCACAACTTTGCCAGAGGGCAATAAAAATCAAAGAGATTTTTCAACATTTACAAATGCATCGAAACCATTCAATGGAACAATGCAAGAAAAGCTGATATACAGACCTAAACATTTTAACTTTCTCGTCATTTCGACCTTTTCTGAATAATTTCAAATACAATTTTTAAAACAAGTAGAGTTTTGAAGTGATTTAATGGATTGAATTGGATTCGGTGTAACCTTATGAACAGTAAAAAAAATTCACTGACTTGAAAATTTAATTAATTATAAAGTACCGTGTATCTTGCATGAAGTCTTCATCAAATCAAACCAAAAAAAAAAAAAACTGTCATACAAGTGCCATTTTAAATAAACAATTTAATTCACATATCTTTATATCACAAAAAAAATGTTTTGAACAACCAGTACCTCTATAAATTAATCATGCTACCAAATACAACATTAAAGCCATGAAATGTAAACTTTCTGTTTTTGGTTTCATTTTCAAGGATTAAGTTAGTCAAGCAAGTTTTATAAACACATAATTTACTTCACAATTTTATCATGTACTTTTTTTTATTTTTCTGAATACAGTTGAACTTAAATTGGTATCTCGAATAACAATATCTCAAATACATGTACCATGAATATGTCGAAGTGATTTGGAAGTCCCAACCACTTCCTCTAAGTATTTTACCCTCAATATCTCAAATCATTTAATATCTTTCCTCAGTCACATCAAGTTTGAGATAATGAGATTTGACTGTTCTTTTTTCAGGCCAAAAGCGAGAGACATGTACTACATGAGTACTAAGTACACTTTCAGGTGTATTTCTTTTTTATCCAAATAGGCAGAATGAAAATATTTTAATGATTTTTTTCAGAAAATGCAATATCAATTCAAAAAACTTTTCTAAGATTCTTAAATTTGAAAAATAACATTTGAGGTGCAAGAAAAACCTATTCCTTGTTTACTTACTTTCTTCAAAAACATTGGATATAAAATAAACTTTCAAGTAGAATTATTGACAAGAAACAAATAATTTACATTTCTTGGCCTGAAACTTTCTATGAAAATCACCTTTTTGGTGATAAAGATATAGTATTGGGGATCTGTACCCGGTCTTGGGTATTTGAGGGATCCACCATTGCGAGGAGTTCCAAGAGGTCATCAGAGGTCAAAGTTGACTTGTCATGGATAACATCCAATAACATCTGGATTTCTGGAGTTTGCTGGCAGTCTTTCAAGATGTCAGGATTTTCCAATATCTGAAAGAAAGATTTTAAAATTTATTTTAGTCTTTTTGCTCACAGACAACAACAAAACATGAAAACAATCTGCAAACTACATGTACAGTGTATTAAACTTTTCTAACAATTTTAAAGACATTCAAACCTCTTTATCTCTAACTCAATTGGGTTAAAACTAGAGATACTGTGAGCAATGAGCTCACTAAATGATACCCCCCGCCTCCCATAATGTCCATGTTTTGCTATTGCTTTACAGTAATGAACAATAATAAACTGATTTATTTATTTTGAAAATGTGCAAAGAAAATTTTTTGTGAAAATTATCTATCAGAGTTTATAATTTGTAAAGAATATGGGAAAAATATAAGAATAAAGTAATGAAATTTTGAAATAAACATTAATGAAAGCATTTACTCTAATTTTTTTTAAAGTTCATTGAAACATATATATATATATATACTGTAAACCAACTTTTATTCACGTGCGAGAAATTTTCGCGAAGTTCGCGAGAGCGTCTTCATCGCAAATATTTTTCGCCGCGAACCGTTCCTGTAAGTCTCTGTGCCTATATTGACTACAAATTCAAAAAGGCTTGATCGCGAAAATTAAACGTTGTGAACTAGTTTATCTCCGTTAAATCACGAAATAAAGTAGTCGCGAATAAAAGTTGGTTTACAGTATCAGCAAAGTGTATTTCTGGAAGTTTTGGATGTACATACTGTGAAATCACTAATTCTTGTTGTTTTTGAGGCATGGATAGACCCACAAATTCATGACAACCACGAAATATAAAATTTCATATGCATTATTACTAAACGTACTCCAACCATGAAATCAAATACCCACAAACCAATATTTTTTTCTACAAACCTCGAAAATCTGACCCCTTGAAAATACATGTATGTGATTTTATAGTAAAAACATGAAGGGGGTGTTTTGGGTTCCCTCAAAATACCACTCGGAGCAGTAAAACTGATATTTATGGGTCAAAGTGGGAATTTCAAGTTTCTCAATTAAGGGTTTTAGAATCTTTTATATTGAAAGGTATATGAAAGCATCAACATTTAAAAAGCTTAGGTTTTATAGTAACTGAGAGATATCAAGTTAAATTTGAAAAATAAAACCTCAAAAACTAAGGCATTTTAAAAAATTTATTCATGTTTGATGAAAGAGTCGAGGGATTTTGAATCTAAGAAGGTTCAGAGTTTACCCCTGATATCTAATTAAAAGAATTATAATAATGAATACAAAGAATTTATAGTTGTACACAAATTAAACGTTAATTTTCCTTTAAAAATCTGTAAGTGAGAAAAATTTTAGCAATTTCATAGCATGTTAAAACTTGATGGTAACCTCATGTGTGGAATAAATTGTTACCAAAAATCTTTTTTAAATTGATCTCAAGACCTTAACTAAAAAATTCCTCAAGAATCACTAAAAATTTTTGTTTGTACAGTATATGAAATCGTAATATAGCTTAAGGTTCATTAATACTCTGATAAGAGAGATAACTCTTAAAACGACAAAAATGTTTATTATACCATTATAAGACGCTCTCGCGAACTTCGCGAAAATTTCTCGCACGTGAATAAAAGTTGGTTTACAGTATATATATATATATATGTTTCAATGAACTTTAAAAAAAATTAGAGTAAATGCTTTCATTAATGTTTATTTCAAAATTTCATTACTTTATTCTTATATTTTTCCCATATTCTTTACAAATTATAAACTCTGATAGATAATTTTCACAAAAAATTTTCTTTGCACATTTTCAAAATAAATAAATCAGTTTATTATTGTAAATCACACCAAAAAATAAGTTCCACAGATTTGGAACTGTGTGAACTACATTTACATGATTTAGACATGCTATGTAAATGAACACATACTCTCAGTTCATCAATAAATAATATGCATCAAGCAATAACAAATTGCTATACAAATCACAGGCATTTAAAATATATCATTAATATTCAACATTAATTTGTGAACTTAAAATTGTTCCTAATAATTCAAGTTTATAAACATTGATGCATGTGAACCAACTTACATTATCATTAAGCAAGTTTTAAAAAAAAATAATTTTACCATAACCTTTTCTTAATTATGTACAAAACAGTTGCAATGAAAAAAACTAGAGCAAGAAATATCAGAAATTTGTCTGTTAGTTGTCTACGATTGTATTTTGACAATAATTTTTGTGAAGTTCCTATATGAGCTCCCATGTTCTTGAATTCCTCCATGGTATCTGTCACTGTACCAGAGCTCTTGATCAATGTCCCTTTCGTAGCCTCACTTTGACTCAGTTGCTCTGTCAATTTCTTGTTGATGCCGTATAAACTTTCTGTAATCGCTGTTGCTTGTTTGACCAAGCTTTCCTTGTTTCGTCCCCTCTGCCTTACACCTGAACCTCTTGAAGTCAGCAACTTTTCAGTATTGGCTTTCTCCATGGCAAACTTGGCTGTTAAGTTAGACTGTCTGAGAGAGGTGATTATATTGGACAATCTATCTTTGTGGTTTTCCACATCTCTCATGATGACTTGTCTGTCTTCCTCTAAATCGGCTTCTATTCCAAACACCTCCAAGTCCTCAATTTTCTTCTGAAGTTTTCCGATTTTTAGCCTTGCATCTTTGTTTAGATCCTCTAAAATATCTTCCGTCAAAGCACATTCACGAATGTCCTGGATCAGTGCCTTTATTTCTAAATCAAGCTTCACAATTTCTTGAAGACAAGATCTTACTTCAGAATCTTCTGCAGCCATTTTCACTAATATGCCAACGTTTTACCAATAATAACTCTAATTTAAAATTCACAAATAAAAAAAGAGAGAGGTTTGTGTTAGAGCTGTTGATTTAAACATGAAATACAGTACCCTCTGTCACTGTTTTTAGCTGGTTCTTCACAGAGTATTCTAAAATCCACTTCACTTCTTCCATGCTTGATCTGAACAGCTGAAAAGTGAAATAAAAGCTTTGAATAGCTAAAATATCAAATGATATTTTTGAAAGAAATGACTGCTATATTCATTAAAAAGATAAATATTCCTTTCTTTAATACAAGAATAAACATTATTTGCTATCTACATTACTTTTTTTTAATAGTGAGAACAGCTTTTCCCCATATATCGGATCAGCAATATCAGGGACCTATATACTAACTATACTTAGTATATAGGTCCCTGGCAATATTTCACAATATTATGAGATAAAATATTCAAACATAGCTTAACTGATCTTAATATTTGGTAATTTAAGTAAAATATTATACCTTTTTATTCAATCGTTATCAAGTACCGCATAATCAAGCTTGTAACATCATTTTCTCATTTTCTGATCTTCGATCATCTTCTCCACGCAAGCAGTGAGGATGAGTCTAAAAACCACAAAAAAATCGATATCGCACTTGTGCGATTATTTTAAAATTCTACTAACTTATATAAAAAATGTACCGATTGACAAACTGTTAAAAAAGCAAATCTTGCTAACAATCAAAAGTAGTGATTATTCTTTTAATTCATTTTTATTTATTTTATTTTATTTTATAACTTCCCCATAAATAGTTTGAATTTCGATCCCGATCATTAAGATACTGTAAATAAGGGGTTAGAGAGAGAGAGAGAGCAGTGGCGGATCCATTTTGAAAAAGGAGGGGGGCGACCAGTTTGTGGTCAGGGTAGGGCCCACATCCACACCACACCACACCACACCAAAAAATACCCCCTGCCTCCCATAATGTCCATGTTTTGCTATTGTTTTACAGTAATGTGAAAAGAGGAATAACTCGTCTTATCAAATGTTATCCAGAAGCTTCTATAGGTGACGTCATAGGATATAAATATAGAATATAATGGCAATGTCCATGTTTTGCTATGGGAAACCTAAAATACGTGTCAAATAAAAAAGTAAAATAGGAGGTACACAATGGCAATATGTAATAAAGATTCTGTGAAAGTTTCATTAAATTTCACTCAGTATTATAAGAGGAGTTGCGGATAAGAGATGGGTACCCCAAAGTGTAACAGACGGACGGACGGACGGTTGGATGGACGTACAGACGGATGTAATTAACGATCACTACATACCCTCCCGCTTTTCAAGCGTGGGGTATAATGAAAATTCAAGATATTCAAGAATTCAAGATACTGAGGTAAAAACACAATAAAAAAAAACTTAGGGGGACTTCCTACTGTTTTTGAAATATTCAATGACTTGAGATATTGACTGTCGACTATATTTCTTATGTTATCAAATATATAGTTGCTGCATGATTAAAATAATGCAAAATGAATTTAAATCTCACGGAGAAAAGTAAAAATTTATGATTTATTTTTAAATATTTTCTGTTATCAAAAATATTCATTTATAAATCTCAAGGAAGTTGGGTGGACGAGTTGTGCATATATTTTTTTACCTGTGCTAACATAGGCTCAGGAAAATAGCCCTGAATCTTGTCCACAAACCAGGTACACATTTTCTGCAAGGCTTCATGAAATTCTTTTCCGTACTCTTCTGAGAAATCCTCTTTGAGGTAAGCCTCAGCTCGTCTGCTGTTGGCCAGGAGAGGGAGGTAAAACTTCCGGAAGTTCATGTGAACCATGTGGAGCCGAGACAACTGTTGGGGACACTGATAGAAATAGAATATGTATTCATTTAATGTTATACAAAAAAAAATTTTTAAAAATCAAACATAAAAGTACCAGTACTTGGAAAAATATAATAATTTTTTGGGGGAAAAAAGTTGCTCAACCAAGACTTTATTTACAAAATGATTTGATTTTGTTATATAAAACATGTTATCTGAAGAATGAACTCAAGAATGTCCCCTTTTCTGATGTTCTATGTGTCTGGGGTGCTTAATAGGGCAAATTACTGTAATAGTAAATCTTGAAGTCTTAACAGATTCACTTAGACATTACTGTAGAAGTACTTTTTTCCGCGTGGTATTAATTTACGCTATGTACGCGGTCACAAATTTTCCGCGGAAATTTGTCCAAGCGTACTTAATATAAGAGCCCCCTGGGTTCCCCTCTAAATCCGCCAGTGGAGAGAGAAAGAACAATTTTGAATGCAGAATAGTCATAATAAATAGGACCATAAGAAAGATTCAGTGGCTTTATAATATTCATCTTTTTATCATTTTTTTTACTGATAAAAATAATCTATGATAATTATATTTAAGTTGTGGTAAAAGTGCAGACAATTTAACTTATTTGCCTATGAGTATAATGAACCATATAGTCATCAAGCGCTTGGGGGGGTCGTCCCTTCGAAAGTGTTTTTGTATCAAAATCTTCTTTTAAAAAAATCGAACAGTTCTTTTTACTTAATGTTGAAAAAAAAGAAAAATTTGGAGACTTCAAAAATATTATCCTGAGTGGCATATTATATCAAAGTTATCTCTCTTTTGTCACGTCTCAGGAAATCCATACAACAAATTCTTGAATCCCTAAAGATTATCATTTAATAATCCTAAATATGACCAAGTGTTTTCCGTGAGTGTACTGAAATCTTCTTTGCAGAGTAACTGTTGTCTTTATCAGACACGAGAATATTAGAGCCAATGGTAGAAAGTCAGGGCGTTCACATTAATTTAAAATGTACTTGAACTTGCGCACACGTTAAAAAATGTGCAACTCTAATCATTTACATCATTTAATTTTAATAGCGTCTTTGAGAAATTATTAGAAAAAGTGCGACATCTAAAATGAGTAGTGAATGCTTTTTAAGTAGGAGCACCTTTCACATGTCTTATAGTATGAGGTTAAAAATAAAACAGCCCTGTTTTCCAAAGTCAGCACATTTTCCCAAGAAGGTCGTTTATACTCCCGGCTTAAAATAGGGGAGAACATCGACTGATAAAGAAACTTGTGCATCATAAAAACAACAACAACAAAGCAAACAAACAACAACAACAGAAAAACAAACAAAACAACAACAATAAATTTAAAAAAACTAGAATATGAAGTATATAATTATATTTTGTGTCAATGTTGCTATAATTGCAAAAGGAAATAACTGTAAAATCACTGTGTTTTCAAATGTATTCGATACAGTATACAGTGTATATTGTAGAGTAATATACACATGATACTGAACATTTCTTGTTCAAGATGAAAAGGATTGTCCTATCTCTAATCACCTGTCTAATCCCAGAAGTTATATGTACTCAAAAACGAACTTTGACCTTGAAACCACGTGATCCTGCCCCACCTGTTCTACATAAATGGCAATGGTCTTGAAAATTAGTAATATAAAGGGATTTGGCTCGGCAACAACCTCAAACTAATTTCAGAACAGAACAGTTTACAAAACATTTTGATGTGTTGATACAAGCAGTTGGAACATTGAGCCAAAGAAAAAATCAGCTACCATCGAGTTTACCTCCCAAAATATTGTTATTGTCAAAATATTTAACCACACGTGAGTGTTAAATTGTTCGAGTCTCAAACTCTAATGTCGATTTTTTTAAAGAATCGAGCGAAAGCAAAGCAAAGGAGGGGGAGGGGGTAGATTCGAAAACAACAGGCGAAATAATCAAATCCATCAAATAATATATATAATTTACCCAAATGACATTGACAACCCCTTCCTTGTAAGAAGCACATGTTTCATAGATCCAAAGCAGTCAAGACGGCAACAAGGAGGGAGTAAAAACCGGAAATCAACCCCATTCAAGCGCTTCATCTCTCGCCGATCAGAAGCAACGAATGCGAGTGGCCCATAAGAAGTTAAAACACCCCCCTAAATATGGACATTTATTTGCGTTTTCAAAAACGCATTTGGAAAAATTTCACCCTATTGTTTAATTAAGACAGAATATTCCTTTTGATAACTACTAGTATATTAAAGAGAGATAACGTAGAGATCATGTAAAAATTATAGTCATTTATATTCAGCTCTTCCAAAACCAGTTAATATGCAAGCTTTGTCATTATTTTTGACAGTTATTTTAATTTGATCTAAAACTTTTACACCCACATTTTTTTGGCTGTTATAAACTGTGGATGTAAATTTTCTCTTTATAAACAATGTAAAATCTAAAATAATTTTTAAAAAAGAAAAAAAGGTAACTTTTGTTTTGGATATAAACTCTTTACATTGCTTTATAAGCACACATAACAATTACATGTATGTGCATGCTATTCTGATTCAAAAAGCAGCGCTTCATACACATATTTCACTTAAAGATATATACATCATTGATGTGACAATAAATTATGGCTCTTTCTATTCTCTTTGTCAATTTTCTTCATATCATGGTTAAAAATATATAACAGATTTTTATAGCAGTAAGTAAGACCTCATACAAATTTCCATTTGAATCCAATGCTTAAAATTGTTGACGAAAATCAATGTTGAGAATTACTTCTTTTTTTTACGTAAGATTAAAAAAAGAGCATTTTTTGTTGTTGAAAATTTTGATTTTTGACCAAGCCATTGCCAATAAAACGAAGCTCATAAATCGGTATGCAACCTCCTCTGCATGTGATGAAAGATTGTGTAATCATACTGCATGAATTGTTGCACTTGCCCTTTTCTTCTCTGTAAGCGGCTTTTTACATGTGAAAGTCGGTTAATAAATATTTAGGTTCAACCTTTTTGAGGTATATATTAAAAACCTTGACGCTTTCATATTGTAGCAAAATGATCTCAAGTTCTGGATATGTACAGTTAAATTTTGTTTTCTCAAATGAATAATACAAAAGCCCCCTCTTCACCGTACATTTGATGCCCCGTATTATATCCTCTACGTTATATCGAATTATTTATTATACCTATTCGGTATAATAAAAATACTCACGAGTGTATTTTTTATTATACCGAATAGGGCCATTCTTTAAACGTGAGAAAAAGTAAAATCTGCTTGCATATAACGACATATAGATGTGTTTGACGGGGAAATTTTATGTTTTTGAGATATTATATACTCTTACATTTTTTTTTCATTAAAAAGCGGGGTATTATCCATACTTCAGGTGCCTGTGGGTCAATGTCATATGCTGCTAGCTTTTGACTTGGTCTTGAAACGAAACTATTTAGACAAGGTCAGGTACAAATGATTATCCAAAGTGTAAAATTTATATATCTAGTCATTCTTTACAATGGAGAAATATCCAAATTTGTTTTTAGGTCAAGTGCAGCTTTGGGGGGGGGGGGGGGGGGGGGGGGGGTGAACAAGGTCAAGAAAATCTTGTCCGGACTTTAACTAGGTTGGGGAGTAAACAGTTTATTATCAAAACGAAGACTGTTTCTAAACGCAATACTTTGTCGATGCCCTGAATCAGTAAAGATTGACCCGAAATCAAGACCATCTAAAAATAGTAAAAAGTGATCTGACATACTAGTATATGACCGCTGAGTTTTTATGCACAGTCTTTCAAACATATTGGAGGGAGGGGAGAGGGTTACTCCGCGAACGGCATATTTCTCATGTAAGGATAGCTAATCAATACATGATAAATTGATCATGTACATTGTATATCATAAAAATGTCAAAAGCACAATGGGCTACTTTGATCAGTTGTCTATTGCAAGCACAGCATTTTGTTTGCTCTGTATTTGTTGCATTTGTAGCGACACTTATTCACCATAGACAAAAATTGCCTAACATTTACATGTACTTTGAAAATAAAAAAAAATCTAAAGCATAACCGCATTTCTTGAAACAGTAACAAAGGGATCTTTTAAAAAAAAAAGAGATACAAAACATCGGCTCAAAGGCAGATGTACACATCTGTTCTGTTTTCTTTGATATGCTACAGTATGCCTCATATCAGGACAAATATTAGGTATTTTATGTATAAAACAGGTTATGCCCTGCTTTGAATCAAGGTTTTTGGCCAGTCACATGTCGGGAAAAAATAGCAACCTTCTGACGAACTTCAGACTGCTTATGATTGTTGAAATAAAAGTAAAGCATGGCAGCTAGAGGATAGATAGAAAGCAAAATGAAACAATTAAGAAATATTTACTAGTATCACTACCATTGATGCAATTTGGGAATGGGGAGGTGACTGTTCCCCTAACCTCACCCGTTTTTTTTTCATTGAAATAGAAAGATGTGTTTGTGAAACCCTGATGCCACCGTATGTCAGTTTGTAGCATAGGTTAAAGTTTTCCAAATCAAGTCTTACTTCAAAGGTCAAGAGATGAAAAATGCAACCCAAAGACTTGTCATCTTGAATATTCCTGTGAAATATGAAAGAATTAAATTTGTTGGAGATATGTCTATCGTGTTTCACATGCGTATTTCTTGTGACAGAGACTTTCTGTGGGTACAGACATATTTGACATCATGACCCTGAATTCTGACCCATTTTTGCAAAATTTACCAAACTTCAACATTGGTTTTAACTTTTGGACAATAGGTGACAATAGGCACAATCAATATATACAGATATTCATTGTGGCAAGACCTCTCCATGGATATTAAATACTTTTTACCTTTGGACTTCTGTCTTCGAGTATGGTATACTTTTAAAAACTTGAACCATGGTCATGAATTTTGAACATCTAGTAATAAAGTAATAATCCTTTCTGTAGATATTTATAATTTTGGCCTTAACCTTAGAATTTGACCTACTTTTGGAAAACGTTAACCTTGGTAATAACTTTTTAACAGTTGGAGCTAAAGCTTTAATATTTCACGTGTTCTTTATGACAAGGCTTTCCGGTACCATTAATATTTACCTTGATCTTGAAGTTTGACCCACTCTTAAAACATTAATTGACTATAACTTTTGAACGGTATAGGTGTTTGTATTTTCTTTTGCACAATTATTTATTGAGACAAGTTCTTTCTATGTCCGGGTAAGAACATTTTTGATCTCTAAACCTTGACTTGCATTTGATAAATTTAAAGGAAAGGAAGATAACGAACAATATTCAATCTCAAAGTCCATAAAACAATACAAAACAAGAGTAGAGCAAACACGGACCTCCAAAACATCAAAGGTGGGATCAGGTGCCATAGAGGAGTGAGCATCCCCTGCTGACCGGTCACACCCGCCGTGTGCTCATTGTCAAAATCGTGAAAAAATGGAAAAATCCGTCGTCAATTTAGTGTATAAATAATGGACTAACAATTGGTATGAAAAACGTTAGTAAGGATTTGACTCAATGATAAATTGTATTTGCTGACAAGGTCATTGTATCGACCAAACGAAATGATGACTTTAAACGAGACTGCTGTTATTCTTGTTTCATCAACTTGCTTGTCTATAATTTACCTCGTTTTAGAAATTGTTCATACGTAGAGCATGCTCTTTCGTATCGATCAACTGAGATATATACACTCCGTATGCAGGTGATGAAGGTAAACTTCGTCATTAGTTGTCACACTGAGACATAAGTGTTTTACAAACACACCTTGTTCTTGATTATCTCTCCATAGAAGGCACTACATGTACTGGTTTGGTCCGGTGGACAATATTGAATCCCCTTTTCTCAGAATACAGTATTTTGTGGCAAGTGATACACTGTTGTATGTTGCGAAAGGGGGGGAATATGTTTTCAGTGGTGATTCTTTAAAAATCCTTATTTTGAACCTCACCTCGCTCCTACATTCAGTTTTAAAATGTATCCTTACGTAACGTCGGTCTTTCTGAGTATCACATTATTTTAATTCTCAGATCATTGTCTCTTTAAACTACGCCCTTGTTTTGTTTGAAGCCAGCGATAAAATAAATCTTTAGCTTAAATTTGCAACACGATGTTCACATAAATACCCCCAAATCATACAGACGAACTCTATTTACGAAGCATGGAATTTGCTGCAGCCAGGTGCTGGGTAATTATTTGATCTATATCAAAGATTTCTACTTTCTTTTTACTGTTTTTACACAGGAATCCAATCCAAATTATCGAAAATAACTGCCAATAAAAGCTAATAAATTTGCAGCAAATATTGAAGATATCAATGTATAAATATTTTTAGTTGCTGAGGATTCGACTTTGATAGAATCGAGTTTTTAAAGTATGACCTCTTAGCACGGAACAAAAAAGACTAATGATGCGGTTCATGTACGGGTACAGCAGATTTTTGTTGGGGTAGTTGATGAACTGTCAACAAGATTTGAACATTTTTGTTCTTTTGATTCGTCTTTGATGGAAATTTATCAAACATTCAGGTCAGGCTAATTTTAAAGGAGCATCGAGATCATTGCAATTAAGATATGAGATGAAGAAAATATACCTTTATCTAGAATCTTATCACCTTTTTATAAATCCTTTTATTTTGCCATTCATTTTCAATCTGTATGTTCCTTAAAATAAATAGAGTAATATATAACATGCAAGTATTTCCTTTTGGTTCCTGGTGGAACATAGGGGCCCAGCAACAGTCCTCCAGCGCATTCTGCTTTTAGCAGCGTTTTTCAATTGTATGCAATTTGGTTGCTATATATTGTATAACAAAAGACGAATATCCTCAAATGACCAATTGGAAAAGGACATTGGCGAACAAGGCCCAGCCTTCAGCTTTTATTGATATGTGAGAGCAAAGTTCTAATTGAAAGGCATGAAAATATAACGCTCAAAGATTTTCCTTGGAAATTTCTATAGGAAGATATGTTCCTTAAACACGTGAAAATATATATTTCTTATCATGTTGTAAATTTTGTTTTTACCTTCCCCTAGTACATTCAAAATTTACAACATAATAGAGTCCTAATACTGTATACAGGGAAAATTTCGCCCCCATTTTATTTTCGCCCCTTTCGCCCTATCCTCCTTTGAGCGAATTCAAAGAATACAGTATAATTTCCTTTTTTTTAAAACCCCAATGACTGCACGAATTTAAAACGGGACAAAATTGTTTTCAATTGTGAAAGGGTGAAAATAACCCTGTACATACAGTATGCATGCAAATCTCGTGCGTTTGTCTGTGCCTGAACGCTAAGGAGGACTAATATGCATGTAAATATCGTGCAGCTGTCTTTGTTTTTTGACGTCACTGGGCGGGGACTATTGAAATTGACATGGGAGGCCTCGTGTAATTTAAAGCTATTAGTCTATATTTTTAAAATCTAAATTTATAATTTTGTTTCACGACAAAATGAAAATACATGTATAAGGAATCACTGTGTAGTTAGTAGAGTATGCCAGGGACATCAATGATTTTTTTGCAAAACGGGGGTCGACCGTTTTACAAATTATCCTACGTTTCCAACTATCGTTGATGCCCTGACATACTCTACTACATGTAACTAGACAGCGATTCCTGAAACCACTTTCTTTAAGAATTTTACATGGAATTATCGGATGACCATCATTTTTCCCCACTGGATTCAAGATAACTATAGATATGATAAATGTAAATTGGCATTCATAAAATGATATACGGGTGAACTAAAATTGGCCACAAAAAAAAATGTTTCCTTAGTTGATGAAAATGCTTTCTGTCTGTGACGTAATTGTATCATTAGCGTTCAACATCGATCTCTTATTCATGATAAGATTTTAATAACTGATGCAAAGTTATAACAAATGCTACATTACATAAACGATTGATTTGAAACGTGATTAGGTGTGAAAGGAATTGCAGCTGCATCAATTCATATTGTTTGATAACGGATAGAAAAAGAGATACACGTGTTATTATGATATTATTTTATCCAAATGTTTGATATAAACCCAAAAACTTCCAGAATACATTTCTCATTATTGAGAGCGCTGTTTCTTCAAGTCTGTTTAAAGAATACGACTTCCAGACGTTCTCTGATTGTACACAGAATCGAAGACGCATTTATCAATATTATGCAATTCAGAAGAACCTTGGACGTACAATGCAATGGTTAAATTCATCTCTTTTTCCCTCAGAGCACCGCCATTATGTTAAACGCCGTCATTTCCGCTTGCAGATTAAAAGTAAACTATGTATATACAGCAGAAACGCGCGTAGGAATAGCGTCAGCCTTATACTTATTACTCAATGTAAATATTAACCCAAACGTTCATCCATCAAAATAGACTTTTTCAGTTTTTTTTCCTCTTTGTGTGTCTATCTTTCTTTCGATATATCGAATATCAAGGAAATGTCGAAGTCAGTTTAAATTGCAACCTCCTTTTCTTGTTGAATTTTAATCTAGATATCTGGAAATATTGGGTGGGCTTTTCCCCCATCAGGTTCGAGATGATTAGGTTGCATATTTGAAACTGCACTCATTGAAAATATGAGTTTTGAAATATTCTTTGTGAGTTTGGTTGGTTAACTGTTTCTTTCCTTCCGTTGCATTGTATTCTTCCTGTTTTGATTCATAAAGTATGAAAAATTGATTCAAGATGTGTTCCCTTTTGGTCCATTATGTAAACTATGAATTTATTTAACTGCAATAACTAAAAATTATCAGATTTCAATTTGGGTTCTTCGGATGAATTTATATATTGTAATATATAAATTTGGTGAAGTTTGTATGTTTTATTCTATATTCAATTTCTAAGCATTAACAATATCTAACTCAAGGCTTTCGCGACAGGGATGTGTAATTTGCGATCAAAACCCTTTTTAACGAAGAGCTGAAAACGTCGACTTTTCAAAGCACAATAAATTAATCTGTTTAAAGTAATGTAGCTTAAATTTGTTTATTCAAAATTAATATGAAGAAAAAAGATTTCTTCAAAAATACAGTACAACCCACCAAACATGGTATATTTTCCATCTAGAACAATGTTCTTGCTATGAAGAGAGTTACCTCTCTCAAACCCCTGCATCAACTTTCCAAAATCTACACGTAACTACTGAGTCTACAGCTCTGTAAATTAAAACAAATCAGTGAGAGAAATGAATTAATTTTGTGATTGTTGCACTGCAGTCAAAATAACAGAGACTTTATCCCTTTTTCGCTTACACTGGCATGAAAACCAATTACAAACGAGGATACATAGCATTAAAAGTGAAGCCTTAATTTGCTTCCCGCTGTAAATTGTAGACTTTAGAAATTTTGAAGTAAATAGGTCTTATTTTAGATCTAAACTTCAACTGCATCATATTGGTAACTTTGTTAAATTTTTGATGCTATTCAAGAGGTTGTCTATAAAGCAATCTTTTAGGAACGTTAATTTTTTTTACTCTTTTTATCTTATTGTGGTATAGGCAAGCGTTACAGGTTTAAGTACGGTTGATGCACCATTTTAGCAAATTGATACAGCTCATTTGTGAGAAGAAATAAGTATTAAGATCATAGATTTTCTTTTCCAACGTTCTTCTTAAGTGTACAGTATTCATATTTTCCATATTATCAAATTCAATAAAACTCGATTATTTCTTTCAAATAAAGGTCTAACACAAATGTTTATTTGAAATTCTTTTTAAAAACACATTTATAAGCTGATTGACGAGGGAAAATTCGTGCTTTGACCTTTTTTTCAAATAAGATCTAAGCTATATAAATTTTCTTTTTAATAAAATATTTCGGATATTATAACGAAATCGCATTTGATAACTGAACCACCAGATAAAACACCAAATGTGAAATCGCGTAAAAATTTCATTTCAAACTTTACGGGAAATCAATTCATAATTCTTTTTTTCAACTCGTAAAAATTTGCATACTGAATGTTTGTCGGCTATAACGAGATTAAAATGCGACGTCATAGTGAGAAAACCCGTGGATTTGTTGGAGTGGGAGTATTTTGTACAATTAGTAAGGTTTCAGCTTTTACAAAAAAACAAGAGATCAGAAATCAATTACAAAAGACAAATCAAGCAAAGAGCGATCCATCGCAAAAAAAGGAGGAAAGAATGCAATAATTGAAAAGTATACCCAAAATTAATTTAAAAAAGAAAACACCAGGAAGGCGTTAATTATCACTGAAAAAAAATATGCTAACCTTAGATGGCTCAGTGAGATATCCCTCGGGAGGACAAAACTCGGCAAGGTCTATAATCAATTGAACTTCTGACGCCACAAACAAAATTGTCGCGCTCCATTTGGACTCGCGTCGTCCTCTGTCCTGAAACGGAGCAAGAGAATCGGGCAATTCATCATCATCAGGAAACTTTTCGTCGTCTGAATACACGACCTGAAACTGCGGAAATTCCAGATTGTCGTCATTAGAAGGGTTTTCGTCGTTTCCATTTGTTTCCTGTCCATCGCCATGGCATTCTGTCGACCCATCTTCTGATATGAACAGACCCTCGCACTCGCCATCTTTATTGCTTTCATTTTTATTTTCAGAGTCACCTAATTCGTCCTCAAGGAAAAATGTAGCCTGGCATTCTTCCTGGTCAACGTTGGTCACTTGGGGATTTTTTTCTATCGCGGACTCTCTGTCCTCTAGGTGTAATAAGGCCAGATTTCCCGCGTCACTTTCAATTTCATTTCGGTCACGCTGATCAGGTATGTCAACTTCTAAAGTTACGCAGAATCTTTCTTCAGAGTTTTCCGACATATGATTGTTTTATTTCCTGGAGGTATATTCCATAATTAACTCAAAGATACTCTCCGGCCAATAATCACGTCATCGATTTCAATTTTTGTCCATTTTCTTCCAGACGTTCGCGATTATTTTATTTTTTCCGTTGTATCAATCTGAAAATGTTCTTTATCTCTATGTGAATATTATGTTAACTTTTAGATACATAATCTGACGTTTGATTCGGAGAAAATCGCTCTTGCAGCGCATTCCCCGCGGTTCACCAATCACTGGAGCTTTTAACTCCCGCTGTATCTCGTTGGCAAAATTACTCCGCCACCAGAATCTACACTCGTTTTTAGCGAAGTATTTTACGTTTCGCGTTTAAATGCATTCACTCTGCTTTTAAGCACCTCCCAAGCAGATGAGAAGTTGGATATTAAATTTATTAGCGCATGATATTGACATTTATGTATATTATAATAATCTGTGCATAAAATTAAATGAAAACATCATATAAATTTCATATAATGTACTACCATCGATTGTCTGAAACCAAGAAAAATTCCCTTAAGTTTTTTCTGTTAGATTCTACATACCCAAAAAACACCACAGAAAATTCTAGATATTTATAAAATTTGTTCTCATTGGTTTGCAAAGGTTACGAATCACGAACGGAAGCATTGGTGGCATACTATAATATGGCAAAATTTTACAGAGAGCATTCTACAGTACCATGTTCAGAAAAAAATGCCACCTTTTACTTTGAGATGTTAAAAAATATTTTGTAGCATGCTAATTGCACATATAAGAAGAATACCATTTTCCAGGGAAAATGTACCTTTTCACTTATGTTAAGGCCGTCTATATATATCAAAGTTAAAAACTAGGCTTTTTTCTAATATAGAAAATGTTGTTTTAAGATCTAAGGCAGATTAATTCTAGTCTGGCGAATAAAAAGGGAATGTTCAAAAAACCGATACAACACTTTTCTGTTGGTAAACCTGTAAAACTGAAATTATGCCAACTTGGATCAGGATTCCAATGTGAACGGATCGTGGTCCAACACAACTATAGAGATGAATGACCTTTTTGAACTAATTCGTCTCCACGGGGTGGGGTTTTGCCCTTTATCGTCTGTATGGCATCACTGAAATTGATAATGGTACTTTCAGATATGTTTCTAGTTCTGCAAAACATGTTTCGTCAAGACAATGGGATTGATTATCTTGAGATTTTTTTCGTGTAATTTGACGCTGTCTTGTTTCATAATTTAAAGCACTGTTATACCTTTAAGTGGGTTTTTCTGCACCCTGTGTCATGTCTACCATTGCAGTTCATTTAACCGATTCCAAAGCCAGATGCAATTCGTCTAACATACTTTTTCAACTCAGTGTTTGAGCCAAATCTAATATATAGATAATAAAGTGCATTTGTATACAATTGAGTTTATAAAAAAGAGTTTTAACTTTTAAGGTAAAATCTCAATGCATTTTGAAAGATTTTGTCACGGGTTTAATGACTTGCGATTTATGAACACCCTATATTTGTCTTATTCAATAGCTATGAACAAGGTTCAAGTGACTGACTGACTGACTGACAGACAGACAGACTGAGGAACGAGAGAGATTTAATTTTCACTTGTTTTTGAGAAAGCGGATGTAAAATAATTAAAGAATCCTTAATTTGATACACCGGCACTGTAGTGATATTACATGCAGTAGTGTCTATAAGGGGGGATTCAGGTTCCATTTTTATTTCCGTCAATCGTAGTCAAACGTTAGCAATTCAACTGAAATCAAAAAGCATCCATTCAGTCTTACATTACTCCAAAACACTAAAAAGTTTTATTTTTGATACACTTCTAATGTTTGCATTAAACGAAATGAAGCCTGGGTATTCATCCTGTTGTACATTTTGTATTTACCTCGAGTTAGCAAACGCACAATTTACAACAGGTAAATTTATGAAACAAATTAGCTTTGGTGTTCCTAGTTATGTCCCATGATCCCTTGCACTTCGCAAATTTAACGAGATTGCAAGGGATCATGGGACAAGACTGGTTATTCAGCTTCATACGGAAGCCTTATCTTACCTGAGATTTGGTTTTGAGGATACCTCAAAACTAAAATGCAGAAAAGTGTGTGTTCTCTGCTATGTATCTTCTCATCCTTAGAAATCATCTGTAATTTGTCTGCTGTGCATTCTTGTTACAAGAGGGTAAATTGTTTGACAGATTTACACCTATACAGGTGGGCGCAGGGCGTTACATAATATACTCAGTAAGTAAAATAAATTATGCGTTGCAGGTAATGTATATTGTTTAATGCAGTGTTGATAGAGTGTCTCAATTGTAAGCATGTTTTGCTTCATTCTACATCGGTTTCTATAGAGTAACCTCTGAACATGGGTACAAGGTTGTTCCACACATTTATGGGCCCCTCTTTGCTGAACTGTCCCATGCTAAGTTCCATAAAGAAGACGGGGACAGCGCCAAGTATGAGAACCGTGAAATATGGAATGATAAATGCACCTGCAACATCCAATACTGTCTATACAAGTGTCAGTCTTTATTCTTATATATACTTTATAATGTAAGGTAACTAATAATATCAAAAATGTTTATTTTTCAAGCAAGATCGTTCGTAACTGATGTCTACCAGTTCCTAGAAAAAAGGAATCTTTTTATATAAAAGATTTAAACGCTTTTATAGTTCATTCGAGTTAAATCCAAACATTGTTAGTTTGCCTTTAAAATTTGAAGACTGCGTGCGTTTGTAACGACCATGTTGAAGTTCATCTTCAACAGACTTAAAATGTTCAAATTTATTTCGACCAATTTGTATAATTTTCTTATAAGAAAACCATGATTACCACTAAATTTCTCATTATACAATTCATCTAATATACGTAATTTTTAATGAGTATAACAATGCATAAAAAGCAACCAACTCACCGCCGCCATTTTTGTAGGCTAAGTAGGGAAACCTCCAAACATTAGATAAATCCACGGAGTATCCGATCGCCGCCAATAGATAGTCTCCACTCCCGCCCCAGTTTTCCTTCGGAGGTGCTACAAAGTGCTCCAACTTAGTTTTGTTCTTTACATTATTATTTTCAGGAAGCATTTTCTCTTTGGAATCTTCATTATTATGGTCCCGTCCATTTTGCAAATTGTCCATCTTTATCAAAGGTCCAACATCATCAAATGTTGCGTCGTCTGAAGGACTTGGTAGTGCTTCACCATTATCCATGTTGTTGGAGTTGCAATCAGGCTCAGTTTGGCCTTTATTCTGAAATATTATTGCAAACTTTTTTTCTAATAGTGTGGTATGTTTGTATTGTCACAGGGGTTAATGGGGAACGGTCGACCTATGTGACACCGATAGGCAAGAAGCAGATTTGTTTTCCGGGGTGTTGTGACAAATGCTCGTTTGTGAGGAATCTAGCGTTTGACATGTCAACACATTTAGTTATTAACGACCCTGTTTCCTCGCGCGAGATCTCACGATAACGTTAACGTGCGGCCAACAACCGTCAATGGCGCGAACGCCGGTTGTCCAAAAATACAAATGACTTGAAAAGTAAATAAACAAGTTACAATGAAGGTGCAAAATATAATTTTTTTCAGCATGAGATTGACTTACATTGTCATGGTCAATGACTTTAATAAATTCAAAATGCATTTGGTTTATTTTGATGCTGATGATCGAGTATTTTCGAACAATAGTATTACTGTAGAATTCGTTTACTTTTAAATTAAATATTTGTCATCCTTGGATTCATTTTGTGCCAACTCATGTCTGTTTTACAAGAATACGTTTTGTGTCTGTTAACGCGTTTGCATTTGCTTTGTACTTTCAAAGATCGAAGAGGTAAACACACACAAATGAATAAGAAAAACCGCGTAATTATGTCGGAATTGTTACCGACAAATGAAGGGAAGCGGCTCATGACAGTGTAAAGTTCTTTTTCTTATGGGTTTCGGCAATTAGGACTTATTTTGTTGAAAGTCATCGTACGTATTGTTATCATTGGTGGTCGAAGTCTAGCTAAGGATATTTCTTCATCGCTTCGATTTTTAAAAATATATATATTGCAGTTGCTTTCTACATGCAGGTTGTTTACAATTAGTATGAAAAAACGCCAGTCAGCATTTGACTCAATGATAAATTGCATTTGCTTACAAGGTCATTGTATCGACTATAGAACTTACGAAATGATGGCGTAAACGTGACTGCTGATATTCTTGTTTCATCAACATGTTTGTCGAAAATCTACCTCGTTTTAGAAAGTTTTCATACATAGAGTCTGCTCTTGAAAAGTTAAAGTCATCACGTTTATCATAGACCTTGGTTGTTAACGTCTTTTTCAATTACATTTATATATGTATGTAATTTATGTTCCTTGTATAATATCAATGTAATTCTATAACGACGAAGAAGCAGATGGACGATTGAGCAAAAGGGCGGTTTATTTTAACTTTTTTCGCTTCTTGTAGAATAAATCAACTTCATATCTGACCAGGTCAAGAAGTATATATATTTTTATATTACCTGCTGCTTTTAGTCATCTGATGTACACAATTCTTCAAGGATTAACAATATATTTATCTTCATGATCTGACAAGAACAAAATGGTATCTATACAAAAAGCGAATGTCGAGATAATTTAACCGAGAGAAAAATTAAGGGAATGATAACCAGGATTGTAAATAATGTAGACATAGTTTATTTTATTTTCAAGAATTTGTAGAATAGGACCTAGTATAAAATCAAAAAGCGGGGTGGACTCCACAAATAGATAGGGGGTGGATAGTAGAATGCATCATTTATACTATATGGCTTGCATATTAGTACAGAATTATATTGAGTTTTCTTTCTCTATGATAGCTAAAATCCTATAGACCTCTATTTAACGTGGACACAAAATTAAAATCTGAACAATATTAAGTCAAGATCAAATTTTGCAAAGTAATGAAACTGGAATAGTACAATAAAGAGGAGCACAAACCTTCTCAGTGACCTTTTGATTTAAAGAATTTAGACCACCTTGCTTCTTCCAAAACTTCGATTAGCAATAATTGCTCGTCAAAAAAGCTTTGGCTGCAGCGAAAAACACGCGAAGAGAAAACATGCCCGATGAACGATAAGTATTTTGGAACCTCTTTTACAAGGATGTAAAATATGATCAATAAAATTGCTTGAAATGTCTGATTTTGTTCTCGATCTTCCCCAAAGAGCTGGAGGGAACATATAAACCAACATTCGATATTGTTGAAGCAAGAAAATTTACGCTACGTGAACACTGATTTCAACAAATGAGGAATGTGGGTAATCTTGAAGACTTGCTGATTAATTTTAAATGCATCGAATAAAATAAAAGACAAGTGAATTTATTAATTGTTTATGTTGCCATAGAGAACGATTGCTTTGATTGTACGAAGGATAAAAAGCATATGAAACGGGCAAAAAGTTCGACAATGACGAGCTAGAGGGCGCTGTGTTTATTTTACTTTCCAAGGTCAACGACAGCCATTTTATCAAAAATAAACATTATAATTGCTATTTAAGATACGCTTTGTATCTGTGAATATACACTCAGTATCCCAAACTTTAGAAGTAATTTACACTCTTATAAAAATGTTTTTGCTTCTTTTATTAATCTGGAAATTTGAACAGAAGCAGTACTAGTAGGTTGTCCATATTTTCCGGACGTATACATATGTAAGAATTCACAAAGACACGTGCGGATAGCAGAGAACCTGATAGAAATGCAAAATGTCTCGATTATAGACAGTAATCAATCAGAATATCATTTTTAAATTGCTGTGAATGTCTTTATTAAGAAAAGGAAATGTACATTTCCACGTGTATGTAAAATATATGAAAGTCCTACATTTAGCACTAATTGTTTAAAAAGCATAATCAATAATTTAAGTTTTTCAAAAGTAGGTCAAAATTGTTGGTTTCGTCACAGGAAATACACCAGTGAAATATAAAAGACCTAGCAATAACCATACAAAAGTTTAGTAAAATATATGAAAGTCCTACATTTAGCACTAATTGTTTAAAAAGCATAATCAATAATTTAAGTTTTTCAAAAGTAGGTCAAAATTGTTGGTTTCGTCACAGGAAATACACCAGTGAAATATAAAAGACCTAGCAATAACCATACAAAAGTTTTGTTTTTTTTTATTTTTTTTTTTATCAAACTCAAAGGCGAAGGTCAAAAATATTTGTACAACAAGAAAGATCTTATAAAAAGGAATATCCTCTTTATAAATAAAAGTATACTTAAACTATAATAGTATAGATATTTTTATCAATGAAGAGAAAGGTTTAAAACGTCAAGCGCCTGTGGGACAAACATACAATAGACAAACAGACGAATAATAGAGCAAAAGTTATTTGCCCCCAAATCGCCAATTAATCGCCAATTAAGAGGGCATGAATATTTTTTTTTAGGTATTTTGTATAAACCAATTTAGAAATCAAGATCCCGCGGAAAATGATATAATGTTAAAATTAATTATTACAAACGTATTTTATAAGATGTTGTAAAGAACACACATGTACTATGTCGCTTTGATAATTTTCAAAAATTTTAATAGAGTAATTACATAAATGAACTTATATATTTTGAAAACCATTGAGCAACCGACATTTGTGTAATTATTGAGACAAATTTTGCCCCCAAAAAATACTGAACTGAGTTTGCCATATATATTTTCAATCAATGGGCAAAAGGAGTTGTAGCATGAAATTTGACTCAAAGTAAATAATTTTGTATCTATAGAAGAATATGAATAGCATAGTTCTATCAAAAACGTCAGTAATATTCTAAGCATTCAAACTAAAAATAACTCGAAAAATCTCGTTGACCTCAAATTTATCTATTCCCGCGTGCTTCTGCAATTTCCAGAGAAAAACTGGAGTGGGAAAAGTTGACAATCTTAGAAGTTTAATCTTGCATTCTTTCCTAAAAATAATCAAAATGGCCCATTACTCAATCAAACATTAGACTAACTTGATAACTAATATCAAAAGCTGTCAAAACTACCACACCAGATTTCTTTCATTGTAGCTCCAGTAAATAGAAATCTTGTTTGAGATTTAGGTTCAGTTTTATAAAAGTTTTTAAAACAAAATCGGAAAAACGATGAACAAGCTGATAAGTTTGAAAACTCTGAGACGAAAAATGCACAAGTTTATTCTTCTTTCGCAGGTAGAAATGAAATTTATGTTATGTGATTTAGTAGGAAAATTAAAACCATATTTTATGCTTGTACCGGTACAAAAAATGACAGAAAAAGATGAACAAAAGAATTATTTTATCAGGAAGAAAAAAAATTTCAGGAAAGAAACCCGATGTATCCAGTAAAATTACGAGTACGTCATTGTATTTACTTTTCCCATGATTATTTATTTTACTGCTGTCATTGATGAAACAGAAGTTTTACAGAATTCTATATTATTTTTGGCGTCCCATTGCATTTGCTGAAACAACCTGCATGTAGAAAGCAACTGCAATATATATATTTTTAAAAATCGAAGCGATGAAGAAATATCCTTAGCTAGACTTCGACCACCAATGATAACAATACGTACGATGACTTTCAACATACCTCTAGTCCCCCAACTGATGTACAGTATAAGGTGACCTCTGGTCCCCCTACATAGGTAGAATGAAAGGTGACCTCTGCTCTCCTACTGATGTCCACTACTGATGTACAGTATAAGGTGACCTCTGGTCCCCCTACTGATGTAAAATAAAAGGTGACTCCTGGTCTCCCTGCTGATGTACAATATAAGGTTGCCTCTGGTCCCCCAACTTATGTACAATATAAGGTGACTCCTGGTCCCCCTACTGATATACAATATAAGGTTACCTCTAGTCCCCCAACTGATGTACAGTATAAGGTGACCTCTGGTCCCCCTAAAAATGTAGAATTAAAGGTAACCTCTGCGCTCCTTCTGATGTCCACTACTGATGTACAGTATAAGGTGACCTCTGGTCCCCCTACTGATGTACAATTTAAGGTGACCTCTGGTCCCCCTACTACAGCTAATGTACAATATAAGGTTGCTTCTGGTTCCCCAAATGATGTACAATATAAAGTGACTACTGGTCCCCCTATTGATGTACAATTTAAGGTAACCTCTGGCCCCCTACTAATGTACAATTTAATGTGTCCTCTGGTCCCCTACTGATGTACAATATAAGGTGACCTTTGGTCCCCCTACTTATGTACAATATAAGGTGACCTCTGCTCCCCCTACTGATGTACAATATGAGGTGATTTTTGGTCCCCTTACTGATGTACAGTATAAGGTGACCTCTGGTCCCCATACTTTAGCTAATGTACAATATAAGGTTGCCTCTGGTCCCCCAACTGATGTGCAATATAAGGTGATTCCTGGTCCTCCTATTGATGTAGGATATAAGGTGACCTCTGGTCCCACTAATGATGTACAATATAAGCCGTTCTCTGGTCCCCTCACTGTTGTCCCCTACTGATGTACAATATAAGGTGACCTCTGGTCCCCCTACATATGTAGAATTAAAGGTGACCTCTGCTCCCCCCACTGATGTACAGTATAAGGTGACCTCTGGTCCCCCTACTTTAGCTAATGTACAATATAAGGTTGCCTCTGGTCCCCCAACTGATGTGCAATATAAGGTGATTCCTGGTCCCCCTATTGATGTAGGATATAAGGTGACCTCTGGTCCCACTAATGATGTACAATATAAGCCGTTCTCTGGTCCCCTTACTGTTGTCCCCTACTGATGTACAATACTAGTATAAGGTGATCTCTGGTCCCCCTACATATGTAGAATTAAAGGTGACCTCTGCTCCTCCCACTGATGTACAGTATAAGGTGACCTCTGGTCCCCCTACTGATGTACAATTTAAGGTGACCTCTGGTCCCCCTACTACAGCTGATGTACA
>PRKT01000017.1:568193-582468 GCA_003671525.1 Saccostrea glomerata | reverse complement strand
TATATCTACTTCTTGTATAAAATAATTCAGTTTATAGGAAATACATAGTACCTTACATTGTTTATCATGACGAGAAGTGAAATAGATAAGAAAATTTCAGTATATATGGTAAGGTGTGTTTAATGGTAAATTCTTATGTATTTAAACAGGTTAAATACAACATGAGTTAATCAGAATTTCATGAAAAAAATCAATATTTCATCAATTTTCAAATATGTTATACACTTTTCTTAACAGCTATACATTGTTCTTAGACGGGGAAATGTGCCGTGTGCATTAATTTGCAGCAGATATAGAAATTCATACTGTTTTATTGATGACAATGAAGAAGGAGGAAGAAAGTGGGAAAAAAGTGAATATGTGAAAAACAAATGCAATTCGAACAAAAGAAGGATGTTTCAAATGTTCTTGGATTATACTATTTATTTGTGTCTTTAAACAATATTTTACTGAAAAGAGGGATTGATAAAAAATGAAATTCAAATATTGCCAAGTTGTGTTGTGAACTTTAAGCTCCTTTCTATACTATAGTTATGGGATTTTACAAGTTTTTGTGAACAAAGAGATGGTTTTGGAATTGATGTTAAATGATGTTTGAAAGGAGATAGTAATTGCAATTGAAATTTCAACTGCCTCATTATATTAGACGTTTTAGATTTGACGGTGTGCCGAATCCAGTCAATCATAGGTGCAAGTGATGCAGAGGAAGTTTGGAGTATATTCAACATTTTGAATACATTTTATGGCAGAAACGTGAAAGCAAGACGTATTATTATACAATTGGATATTAAAAATATTTTTTATGCTTAAACTCTATAAGCTTTGGCAAATGTTTTTGTTTAATTATTGTTATAATATTGAAGCAAATTTAACAGAATTTGTTAGAAACTAACAAATAAATTGTACAGTTTATCACTTTTTTCTTTTGCCTCATTGTCAACATTAGCTAGTTATTAATTTTTGTCAAGATAGATTAATTTTGAATGGAAATCATGATTTGAAAAAATAACTGTCCGTAAAATAATAATGGACCATTGTTTGACCAACACAGGTACCGGACACTGGACTCCCATTAAGCCACCGATGGTATGTTGGTGAGCGGACGTTGGGCCATTGTTGGGCCAACACAAAAAGTACGGTGGGCCAATGTTGGGCCTTTGTTGATACAATCACTGCTGGTAATTGACGTTGGGCCATTGTTGGGCCAACGTTGACCTAATGCTGTAATAAAATAGGCTAACGTTGTGCCAACGTTGGGCCAACATGTTGGACCAACGTAGGGCCATTGAGCAAACTTGCATTGGGCCAACGTTAGGTTGCCAACGTTGGACCAACGCAGTCAACAACTGTGCGCCAACGTTGGCCCAACATAGTCATGCTATCTGGGAAGGTGCCCTCAGGTCCCCCTACTGATGTAGAGTATAAGGTGACCTCTGGTCCCCCTACTGATGTACCCTTCTGATGTACAGTATAAGGTGACTTCTGGTCAACGTAATGATGTATTATATAAGGTGACCTCTGGTCCTCTTACTGATGTACAATATATTAGGTGTCCTCTGGTCCTCCTACTGATGTACAAATAAGGTGTCCTCTGGTCCCCCTACTGATGTACAATATAAGGTGACCTCTGGTCCCCCTACTGATGTACAATATTACTTGTTCTCTGGTCACCTTACTGTTGTCCCCTACTGATGTGTACTATAACGTTACATGGAATAAAATCATAGGGGAGACCACAGGTCACCTAAGTAAACGTAATCCATAAATGTTAAACGCTTATATATCATATATCGTATAAAATTGCAGTTAATGTTGCTCAGCACCCACCCTCCACCCCCTCTATCTTTTCTAATACCCATCAGATGTTTATTCCTTTTAAAAAGTTGTTTGTTTTACACTGTAAAGGCGTCACAGTATTACGATTTATTCTACTTTCACTTTACGTATGCAACGCACTACATTTTGTAGCGGAGTAAACAGGCCCGATAGTCGTGAACTGAGCAGAGGACCTAAGGGCCTAGTTCAGCGTACGTTTTATCCTTCTGCGTTCTTTCAAATGCGCAACTGACGTTTTGAGAATTCTACGGTGAACCGTACGCGACATTTGACTCAATGATAAATTGCATTTGCTTACAAGGTCATTGTATCGACTATAGAACTTACGAAATGATGGCGTAAACGTGACTGCTGATATTCTTGTTTCATCAACATGTTTGTCGAAAATCTACCTCGTTTTAGAAAGTTTTCATACATAGAGTCTGCTCTTGAAAAGTTAAAGTCATCACGTTTATCATAGACCTTGGTTGTTAACGTCTTTTTCAATTACATTTATATATGTATGTAATTTATGTTCCTTGTATAATATCAATGTAATTCTATAACGACGAAGAAGCAGATGGACGATTGAGCAAAAGGGCGGTTTATTTTAACTTTTTTCGCTTCTTGTAGAATAAATCAACTTCATATCTGACCAGGTCAAGAAGTATATATATTTTTATATTACCTGCTGCTTTTAGTCATCTGATGTACACAATTCTTCAAGGATTAACAATATATTTATCTTCATGATCTGACAAGAACAAAATGGTATCTATACAAAAAGCGAATGTCGAGATAATTTAACCGAGAGAAAAATTAAGGGAATGATAACCAGGATTGTAAATAATGTAGACATAGTTTATTTTATTTTCAAGAATTTGTAGAATAGGACCTAGTATAAAATCAAAAAGCGGGGTGGACTCCACAAATAGATAGGGGGTGGATAGTAGAATGCATCATTTATACTATATGGCTTGCATATTAGTACAGAATTATATTGAGTTTTCTTTCTCTATGATAGCTAAAATCCTATAGACCTCTATTTAACGTGGACACAAAATTAAAATCTGAACAATATTAAGTCAAGATCAAATTTTGCAAAGTAATGAAACTGGAATAGTACAATAAAGAGGAGCACAAACCTTCTCAGTGACCTTTTGATTTAAAGAATTTAGACCACCTTGCTTCTTCCAAAACTTCGATTAGCAATAATTGCTCGTCAAAAAAGCTTTGGCTGCAGCGAAAAACACGCGAAGAGAAAACATGCCCGATGAACGATAAGTATTTTGGAACCTCTTTTACAAGGATGTAAAATATGATCAATAAAATTGCTTGAAATGTCTGATTTTGTTCTCGATCTTCCCCAAAGAGCTGGAGGGAACATATAAACCAACATTCGATATTGTTGAAGCAAGAAAATTTACGCTACGTGAACACTGATTTCAACAAATGAGGAATGTGGGTAATCTTGAAGACTTGCTGATTAATTTTAAATGCATCGAATAAAATAAAAGACAAGTGAATTTATTAATTGTTTATGTTGCCATAGAGAACGATTGCTTTGATTGTACGAAGGATAAAAAGCATATGAAACGGGCAAAAAGTTCGACAATGACGAGCTAGAGGGCGCTGTGTTTATTTTACTTTCCAAGGTCAACGACAGCCATTTTATCAAAAATAAACATTATAATTGCTATTTAAGATACGCTTTGTATCTGTGAATATACACTCAGTATCCCAAACTTTAGAAGTAATTTGCACTCTTATAAAAATGTTTTTGCTTCTTTTATTAATCTGGAAATTTGAACAGAAGCAGTACTAGTAGGTTGTCCATATTTTCCGGACGTATACATATGTAAGAATTCACAAAGACACGTGCGGATAGCAGAGAACCTGATAGAAATGCAAAATGTCTCGATTATAGACAGTAATCAATCAGAATATCATTTTTAAATTGCTGTGAATGTCTTTATTAAGAAAAGGAAATGTACATTTCCACGTGTATGTAAAATATATGAAAGTCCTACATTTAGCACTAATTGTTTAAAAAGCATAATCAATAATTTAAGTTTTTCAAAAGTAGGTCAAAATTGTTGGTTTCGTCACAGGAAATACACCAGTGAAATATAAAAGACCTAGCAATAACCATACAAAAGTTTTGTTTTTTTTTATTTTTTTTTTTATCAAACTCAAAGGCGAAGGTCAAAAATATTTGTACAACAAGAAAGATCTTATAAAAAGGAATATCCTCTTTATAAATAAAAGTATACTTAAACTATAATAGTATAGATATTTTTATCAATGAAGAGAAAGGTTTAAAACGTCAAGCGCCTGTGGGACAAACATACAATAGACAAACAGACGAATAATAGAGCAAAAGTTATTTGCCCCCAAATCGCCAATTAATCGCCAATTAAGAGGGCATGAATATTTTTTTTTAGGTATTTTGTATAAACCAATTTAGAAATCAAGATCCCGCGGAAAATGATATAATGTTAAAATTAATTATTACAAACGTATTTTATAAGATGTTGTAAAGAACACACATGTACTATGTCGCTTTGATAATTTTCAAAAATTTTAATAGAGTAATTACATAAATGAACTTATATATTTTGAAAACCATTGAGCAACCGACATTTGTGTAATTATTGAGACAAATTTTGCCCCCAAAAAATACTGAACTGAGTTTGCCATATATATTTTCAATCAATGGGCAAAAGGAGTTGTAGCATGAAATTTGACTCAAAGTAAATAATTTTGTATCTATAGAAGAATATGAATAGCATAGTTCTATCAAAAACGTCAGTAATATTCTAAGCATTCAAACTAAAAATAACTCGAAAAATCTCGTTGACCTCAAATTTATCTATTCCCGCGTGCTTCTGCAATTTCCAGAGAAAAACTGGAGTGGGAAAAGTTGACAATCTTAGAAGTTTAATCTTGCATTCTTTCCTAAAAATAATCAAAATGGCCCATTACTCAATCAAACATTAGACTAACTTGATAACTAATATCAAAAGCTGTCAAAACTACCACACCAGATTTCTTTCATTGTAGCTCCAGTAAATAGAAATCTTGTTTGAGATTTAGGTTCAGTTTTATAAAAGTTTTTAAAACAAAATCGGAAAAACGATGAACAAGCTGATAAGTTTGAAAACTCTGAGACGAAAAATGCACAAGTTTATTCTTCTTTCGCAGGTAGAAATGAAATTTATGTTATGTGATTTAGTAGGAAAATTAAAACCATATTTTATGCTTGTACCGGTACAAAAAATGACAGAAAAAGATGAACAAAAGAATTATTTTATCAGGAAGAAAAAAAATTTCAGGAAAGAAACCCGATGTATCCAGTAAAATTACGAGTACGTCATTGTATTTACTTTTCCCATGATTATTTATTTTACTGCTGTCATTGATGAAACAGAAGTTTTACAGAATTCTATATTATTTTTGGCGTCCCATTGCATTTGCTGAAACAACCTGCATGTAGAAAGCAACTGCAATATATATATTTTTAAAAATCGAAGCGATGAAGAAATATCCTTAGCTAGACTTCGACCACCAATGATAACAATACGTACGATGACTTTCAACAAAATAAGTCCTAATTGCCGAAACCCATAAGAAAAAGAACTTTACACTGTCATGAGCCGCTTCCCTTCATTTGTCGGTAACAATTCCGACATAATTACGCGGTTTTTCTTATTCATTTGTGTGTGTTTACCTCTTCGATCTTTGAAAGTACAAAGCAAATGCAAACGCGTTAACAGACACAAAACGTATTCTTGTAAAACAGACATGAGTTGGCACAAAATGAATCCAAGGATGACAAATATTTAATTTAAAAGTAAACGAATTCTACAGTAATACTATTGTTCGAAAATACTCGATCATCAGCATCAAAATAAACCAAATGCATTTTGAATTTATTAAAGTCATTGACCATGACAATGTAAGTCAATCTCATGCTGAAAAAAATTATATTTTGCACCTTCATTGTAACTTGTTTATTTACTTTTCAAGTCATTTGTATTTTTGGACAACCGGCGTTCGCGCCATTGACGGTTGTTGGCCGCACGTTAACGTTATCGTGAGATCTCGCGCGAGGAAACAGGGTCGTTAATAACTAAATGTGTTGACATGTCAAACGCTAGATTCCTCACAAACGAGCATTTGTCACAACACCCCGGAAAACAAATCTGCTTCTTGCCTATCGGTGTCACATAGGTCGACCGTTCCCCATTAACCCCTGTGACAATACAAACATACCACACTATTAGAAAAAAAGTTTGCAATAATATTTCAGAATAAAGGCCAAACTGAGCCTGATTGCAACTCCAACAACATGGATAATGGTGAAGCACTACCAAGTCCTTCAGACGACGCAACATTTGATGATGTTGGACCTTTGATAAAGATGGACAATTTGCAAAATGGACGGGACCATAATAATGAAGATTCCAAAGAGAAAATGCTTCCTGAAAATAATAATGTAAAGAACAAAACTAAGTTGGAGCACTTTGTAGCACCTCCGAAGGAAAACTGGGGCGGGAGTGGAGACTATCTATTGGCGGCGATCGGATACTCCGTGGATTTATCTAATGTTTGGAGGTTTCCCTACTTAGCCTACAAAAATGGCGGCGGTGAGTTGGTTGCTTTTTATGCATTGTTATACTCATTAAAAATTACGTATATTAGATGAATTGTATAATGAGAAATTTAGTGGTAATCATGGTTTTCTTATAAGAAAATTATACAAATTGGTCGAAATAAATTTGAACATTTTAAGTCTGTTGAAGATGAACTTCAACATGGTCGTTACAAACGCACGCAGTCTTCAAATTTTAAAGGCAAACTAACAATGTTTGGATTTAACTCGAATGAACTATAAAAGCGTTTAAATCTTTTATATAAAAAGATTCCTTTTTTCTAGGAACTGGTAGACATCAGTTACGAACGATCTTGCTTGAAAAATAAACATTTTTGATATTATTAGTTACCTTACATTATAAAGTATATATAAGAATAAAGACTGACACTTGTATAGACAGTATTGGATGTTGCAGGTGCATTTATCATTCCATATTTCACGGTTCTCATACTTGGCGCTGTCCCCGTCTTCTTTATGGAACTTAGCATGGGACAGTTCAGCAAAGAGGGGCCCATAAATGTGTGGAACAACCTTGTACCCATGTTCAGAGGTTACCATTTTCTGAAATAATCTTTCCAGACCAAAGATTTCAATAAAGTTTTTAAACAAATAATTTGGAATAAGTATCTTTATAAAAAAAATGGCTTGTATAGTCTCTCTTACACGAGAATTGATACACATTAGTTCCTACTTAATTGATTTCAAGAAATTCTGCGTGATTTAATATTCATTTCTAATCAGACTTGGATCTTATAGGTATAGGTTTCGCCTCTTGCTGGATGGCCTACATCGTCGCTTTCTACTACAACATGGTCATCGCCTGGGCGTTCTACTACCTGTTCTCTTCATTCTCTTGGAACACTCCCTGGTCAACGTGTGATCACGAATTTAACACACGTGACTGCTGGCAGTCAGACTGGGATACCAATCAAACACACTCAAATAGGACCTATAACTCCAGCACTGCTATCTCTTCCTCTTACGAATTTTTTGAGTAGGTACATGTTCAAAGCATCTAGTATTCTGTATCTGTTTAATACTTGTACCATTTCCCGATTGTCATATGAATTTTTTTTCTGAATGAAGACGAGGCGTTCTCAGTTTACACAAGAGTTCAGGGATCGACAACCTTGGTGGAATCAAATGGGAAGTCGCTGGATGTGTGGCTCTAACGTTCATTATTCTTTACCTCAGTTTGTGGAAAAGTGTAAAGAGTGCAGGAAAGGTATTTATTGTTATCACTTAATTTTACAATTTACACTATCTCACTGAGACACTTTTGAATCGAGGAATTTTCAATTTTGTAATCCAATTTGAAATGAAATATATTAACCAAAAAAAAAAAAACTTCAATTTTTTTTTATAATATAAATTTGCAGTGAAATGCTTAAAATTAAATTTATTAGAATGTAAAAAAGATGAGTGCTGCCAATTTAATGTTTTATTTTTAAACAAGGTCGTCTGGTTCACGGCCACAGTTCCTTACTTAATACTCACTGCTCTATTGATCCGAGGCTCCATGCTCCCTGGTGCAGGAGAGGGGGTCAAATTTTTCATCGTTCCAAACATGAGCAGGCTCGCAGAAGTTCAGGCAAGTTTTCGCTTTGATACTTGACTGAGTGTGAATCTCACTTTTTTCTAATTCAAACCAAAAGACACATCCTCTATTAAAAGAGAGTAAGAATATGCAAAGACTTAGTATAGATTTTGAGTTCTGATTTTGCTCCGCTCTCTTTTCCCCTCAGGTCTGGATAGACGCCGCAGTGCAGATTTTCTTTTCCATCGGCGCTGGATTTGGAACTCACATTGCATACGCCAGTTATAACAAGTTTAATAACAATTGCTACAGGTATAAACAAAAGAAGCATAAACTTCTGCTTTTTTCAAGTGATCTGGTGGAATTTCGTTTCCGGATTCATAAATAAAACCCTTGTAGAAATGAGTGTTTTCATTATCTCTTAATCTAATCTCTTTTTTATCATTAACAGTATATTAACTCCTCAGGAATGTTTGTCATAAAAATAGAATATTATAAACAAAAGCTTAAAGACTCGTAAATGTTCTTAGAATGTATACCATAAACAAAACACATAGAAAATCTGTTCGTCTCTCGAGTTTCAATGTCTGAGTTGATACATGTATTAACAACAGTAGCTTTTGCGTCATATATAGATGAAGTGTCAAATTTAAAACTAATTTTATAATTCAAATGTTTCATATACACCCGACCAGTCCATTTATTCAAATCTTACCCGATTTTTAATTTGCAGGGATTGTCTCATAACAGCATCTGTTAACTGCATTACCAGTATCTTTTCTGGTTTTGTCGTATTCACATACCTTGGGTACATGGCTCAAAAACAGCAAAAAGACATCAGGGATGTCGCACAAGATGGTAAAATTGTCTGTTTCCTCGTGACTTTTTCTTTTTAAAAAAAATATTGAAATTGTAACTTTTATTTTAAGTAACAATGTTCTTTTCAATAAAAGATTAAAATCTTACAAATTTTATAATTGCAGGCCCGGGTCTCGTTTTCATCGTCTACCCAGAAGCCATTTCTACACTTCCGGGATCGTCAATATGGGGAATTCTGTTCTTTTTCATGTTAATTACGCTCGGTTTGGATAGCGCAGTGAGTAGCA
This sequence comes from Saccostrea glomerata, assembly GCA_003671525.1. NCBI lineage: Eukaryota > Metazoa > Mollusca > Bivalvia > Ostreida > Ostreidae > Saccostrea > Saccostrea glomerata. The sequence goes on along the minus strand of PRKT01000017.1, from coordinate 573,353 downwards.
TTGCTTTCTTGAATGTTTTATCATTGTTCACGTCTTGATTAAATATTCTGCGAATTATACTGTCTTTAATTTTGATTTTTTATTTTTTTTTGGTAGTTTGGCGGATTAGAATCTCCGTTGACGGGTCTCCGGGATCAATTCTACAGGGTTTTTAGACACCGGTGGGCACGGGAAGTGTTAACCCTCTTAATTGTCGTTAGTGCCTTCCTTTTCTCCATTCCATGTATGACTGTAGTAAGTACAGGTTCCAAAAATAGTAACATAGACTTGATTCTTCTGTGCGTTTTATAAAAATTGCGCATGGATTTATGATTTACTAGAATGTACTGAGTATTACCAGCAAGTGATTAAAAAAAATAAATGAAACTCTCTTAAAGATAAATAGCACAAACATTTCTTTCTTTCTTTTTTTTTTTAAAGAAATCGGCAAAAGGTCTAGTAGATTTATGTTCGTATAGATAAATAGAATGAGATTTGGCAGATCGAGTAAATGTAGAAATTGGTGATTTTTTGTAATAATTTCATGAAGTATGAGCAAAATTTTGCATATTTTTGAACAATAAATCAACACGGTCTAAAATGTAAGCAACAAAGAACTAGTACTTACGATTTCCTTACATGTTGTTTCGAGATTTTATATGATTTGTGTAATTTCTTTTCAAAATTTAAATTAGTCGTAAATACATACCAATTCATGCATTAGTTGTTTTTTTTATGTTTCTGATATCTATCTAATCTATTTAACCTTTTGAGAGAAAAACTCATGTGTAATACAACAAATATGAAAGGTTGCTTGAACCAAGAGAGGGCCAAGGCTTTGCAATGCGGTGCAGGTGAAATGCCATGTGCACTAATTTCTTCTCATTCAGTGCAAACCCATTTATCTTTTGTACATTTATATTTTTGTGTGAAGTTCCCTACCAATTCGGATGATAATATGAAAGATAAAAAGATGATTTCAACACAAACGTTTTATCTATGGGAGAAACTCTTAAGATTCTACACCCAAGTTTTCGTAAATATTCTTACACTTAGTAAGTCTAAGTACAGACTTAGTAATAAATAGGTAACAAATATTAAATATTAGGCCTATGTATTGTAATCTGTACGATAATATCATTTTTCGGCAATTTATTGATTGAATTAGAAAAAAAGAATCCGGCCTTCTCTCTACGCGCTAAAAAAGGCGCTTCTTTTTTATGATAAATACCCGGTATACTTTAACGTTTTTTCTTTCTTTCTTTTAATTTTGTAGGGAGGTATGTATGTGTTTAAAATACTGGATACATTCGCTGCCGGCACTTCCATCGTATTTGCCATTCTATTTCAAGTCATCGCCGTTTCCTGGTTTTATGGTAAGTCAAAATTTTTTTTTTTTAAATATTTTCACTCAAATTAGAAAGATAGACTTAATAAAAAGTATTTGTTATGTAGGGTATTAAAGGAGGCTAACAGAATTTTAAACAGTGATCCCACTTTTTCAGGGGTGGATCAATTTTGTTCGGACATTTATCAGATGACAGGCCATAGACCAGGGTTGTACTGGCGAGTGTGCTGGAAGATCCTCAGTCCTACATTCCTATTGGTAACTAAGCCCTTTCACCTCCGTCCTTTTCCTTTTCAACGACCACATACAAGTAGTAATATTTAATGCTGAAACCACAGGCGTCTGAAGTTTTTATCGTCCCCCCCCCCCAAAAAAAAATCCTGAAAAATAATCCCTCAGCTTCAAAAAGGGGGGGGGGCGATTTTTTGGACGATAAAAACTTCAGACTCCTGTGCTGTAACATTCGTATTAATTTTAATGTAAGCCTCTACTTAAACATTGAATTACATCTAAATTAAACACACGATAATTTTGGATGATTTTACTATAAATGCATTGCACGTGTTTGATTCACTTTAATTTTTGTTTATTTATAGATTATTGTGATATCAAGCTTCTCTCATTATCGACCACTGACTTATAAGGGCAGTATGGGCGTGTACACATATCCACCGTACGCTAACGTCATAGGATGGGGCGTGGCTCTTTCTTCTATGCTCCTGATACCAGGTTATGCAGTGTATCTCTTGCTGTCCACGAAAGGAACATTTAAACAGGTACAAGGACTGAAGTAATATCAGATATAATCTTTGGTCTGCCAATAACCTTCTCATAAAAAAGGTGCAGCCAAAATAAGAGGCGGATCAAAGATCTTATTTTTATATATAAAAGAACAGAAGTTTTATGGGTAAAAAAAATTGTAATAAAAAACCGTACGTGCCGATGTGTATATATAGTGAAAATCTGTCTAATCCGACATGCTCTGGCAGACAAATTCAATCTCCCATGCAGAATTGTCGTTCGTTCGTCGTCTCTCGGACACCTCTGCAGTGGGCTCACATCAAGATTTTGACATAACATATAAAATGTGCTATTTGAAAGATTGTTTCAAATTAAATTAATAGTTCTGGATTGATTTAGTGAATATCTATCTCACAACTCAGACATAAGCATAGAAATTGAATTATAATGAGTTAAAAAAAACAAACGCACTATTTCTCGTGTTTATCACTTCAAGATATATGCGAGTCAACGACAGAGGTGAATGTATGAGCCGATGGTAGAGAGTGAGACAAATTGTGTCGGAATAGACAGGGTGTCAGATTGCAGTGTTAAAAACATTGAAATTGTAAAAGGGGAAAGAATTTAACGTCAGAATTCACAGTGTGTCAGATTATGCAGGTGTCGGACTAAACAGTTTTCACTGTACATTTTCTGTATAGATATTATGTAAGGTCTCTCTTTATGTAGCAATATTCTTTCATTAATTAACATTCTTACATAATGTCTTATTTTAAAGGGAAAGGTTTTTGTCCTAATTATTGTGGAATGCGTTGAAAGTTAAATTTTACTATTAAATATATCTAATTAAAAGAATGGATATATTTTATTTTTCTCGGTAGCATTTGAACTATTTAATAAAGACAATCCAGCGCTCAAAAATTACTAAAAATTATTCGACTTTCGACGGAAAAATTCGGGGGAATAATTACGAGTGTATAAATTTATTACTTTACTTGAATTCCTTTAATCTTGCACGTTCTAATTACACAGAGATTGGCAAAGTGCATAACCCCAAAAAGAGATCACGAAGAAATCACAAGAACCAATGACGTCAAACGTTTCAGGGTGAGTCCTTTGAGCGTCCTTGGCAACAGATAAAATTGTCCAATTTTCTGCGCCGGTATCGTAAGAGCAATGTCATGTTCTGATAAGTACCCAGTTCTTTGTGTTTGCGAGCACGCACTTTCCTTGTTCCTTCAGATTTTGATATGAAACAGAAATAAGAATTTTCATTCACAATTAAACTATGCATTCCTAAAAGATTTTTTGCTTTGTTTCAGCTGAAACATTGGATAACCGTGTGATGTGTATTTCGACAAAGTTTTTACCAGGATTATATGGGCTGTAGAACTTGTATCGTGATATTGTTAAATGTGACTTTGGTGCAATAACTTTCGATATGTCATATTTTTATTCTAGCGGGTATTCTAATTCAGGTTTATGTTATTTGTGTTAAAAAATTATGCCAGTGAAATGTGTGTAAACCAAACTTTTTATCATTGAAAAACAATAAAGTATAAATGTAGTTTTGATATATATGATTATATTTAAAACTTTATCGAATAAAAACGAACTTTATTGTTAATTACTTAAGTGAACGGAGTTAAGCCCCCATTCCATTTGCAATTTATAATTAAAGAGATTTACAAAAAGGAAAATAATGACAGCAGCAAGTTTTAGAAAGCCTTGCAGCAAGCTTAACAATGGAGACTTACGATGTATTACTGTTATGGAAATTCCTTACGTTGACGGCCCTCTAAAATTTCCTTTAAGAATTTTCAAAAATACTTAAAGATTCTGGGCATATCGTTTTTGTTATGTCTGTCTGATAGTTAATTTTTCTGTGTGTACATAATTATTGAATGGTTGGTGCTATGGATTTTATATTTCACATGTGTATCCCTTATGTGACATGACTCTCTCGAGATACCAACAAATCTGATTTTGTGTTAGGGATTTTATATTTTACGTATATATATGATGTGGATAGCCTTTTCTTTGAGCACCAATATTTTTAATCTTTAAATTTACCCCGACTTTTGAATTTGAACTACTTTTGAACCTTAGCGATAACTTGTGAATTGTTGGTGTTAGGGTTTTGTATATCTTTTGGACAAGATCTTCCTTTGAGTACCAATATTATGACTTCCTAACATTGACTTTTAAGTTTGACCCACATAAGTAAAGGGAAAAAAATAAGTAATTATATATATACTTTAATATTACTTATATAATATCAATTATAAGGCCATGAACTCATTTTCCCCATTTTAAAAAAGCAACAGCAATAATATTGTCTGTTCATCAATACCTGTATAGGATGTTGTCTTTGAAAAGTTTTTGAATGTCAGATTTCCTTTGTGGGAGAGAAAAAGATATACTCTTTATAAACTTTCACTTTGTAATGCACGATATATTTTCTCAATTTCCCAAACCATTTTTCATTAGTAACAAATCTATACAAAACAGTTATCAGTGTACAATATGATTGAGATTCTGGGTCACATCATGAATATAAACAAGAGGCCCACAGGCCTTATAGGTCACCTGAGTATTGTGTAACAACTTTCAAACAATTAAATATGGTTCATGTTTTAAACCAGAGGCCATGAAATTCCCAATTCACAGTTTTGAAAGAGGCACTATTGCTTATCATAATTAAAAATACTCTACTTACTCAATACCCAAAGGTAGATCAGAGTTACAAAGAGAAAATGTTCTTCCACTTTATAACCAGTTGTGCACCTCAACCCAAAAGAACCACCGACCCTGGGGCCACATATATCAAAATTTTGCAAATTTATCATAAAATGGTTGATTAATACCAAAGAGCAGGTTTCGAAGTATTGATTTATTTTCAGACTATGTACCCCCCCCCTCAGGGCATAAAAATAACCATTTTGCTAGATGCACCTTTCTTCATCATAAATATATATACTTGGATCATTGGCATAAATTTCACAATTTTGGAAAAGGCACTCTTGCTCATCATAACTATGTACTTCGTTAGTTTATTTAATACCCAGAAGCAGAGAAGAAGATTTCCAAAG
>PRKT01000017.1:531927-555534 GCA_003671525.1 Saccostrea glomerata | reverse complement strand
CCCCCCTGGGGCCTGAGGGGTGGGGCCAAAACCACTAAAATTAATGCAATCTTTAAAAATCTTCTTCTTTACTCCTGGACATCAAGCAGTCAAACTGTTTGCATGATTGTAATCAGCATTGAGTCCTTTACCAAAATTGTGAAATTCATGGCCCTGGGGTCAGGGGTTCTAGTGCTAGGGCGGGGCTAAATAAGTATATAGTGAAAATGCATTATTTCTTTGGAAATCTTCTTCTCTGCCCCTAGGTATTAAATATACTAACTAAGTGCATAGTTATGATGAGCATGAGTGCCTCTACCAAAATTGTGAATTTTATGGCCCCAGGGTCAAGGGTTCTGGTGTTAAGGGGGGGGGGGCTCTATTGATTATATAGTGAAAATACATGAATTCTTTGAAAATCTTCTACTCTGCTCCTAGCTATTAAATAAACCAACTAAGTGCATAGTTATGATGAGCAAGAGTGCCTCAACCAAAATTGTGAATTTTATGGCTCAAGGGTTCTGGTGTTATGGCGGGGCTCTATAGATTATATATAGTAACAAGAGGCCCATGGGCCACATCGCTCACCTGAGCACTGTAGGTTGGGAAAAAAGCATAAATCGGTTTATTATTAGAGAGAACTTTTAATCGGCTATTTACTACACCAGTTGACATTCGGCCGCATTTCTATCATATGTATACAGTCAACAGTGAAGGGAAGCTGCGTAAATTTTAGAAGCTAATTAGGTAACGTTGAGAATTCCACGCCTTACTGAAAGTCCAAACTCAGCGTGTAATGGTTCTAAAACAATGTCCATTGATTTTATAGAAATTATCATATGCAATACTTTTTAGTTTTTATGATATTTGTACCATTAAAATATTTTATAGTTTTACCCGTTTTGACTTATTAATGTTAGACAGAACTAGGTTTTACATTGACAATAATAAACAGTATCTGCTGTATATTGTAATAAATTGATGCTTCCGCCAAGCTGTGTCTTTGAATATTTACATTTCTATCTGTTTTCTCAAAGATATCTCTTCGAAAGTTAGTTGAATGGATTTCTTGATCATTCTACCGGAATGTAAATTTCACCAAGCAAAAAGTCAGGAGCTAAGTTAGCCTAATATAGATGTAGATCTCGTGCTTCTGTCTTTGTGCCTGACTTCTTCGATCGTTATGCAATGTCCCACGTCCCGCAACTATCGTTGATTTCCTGACATACCCAACAAAGTAGAGATTTATTCCGTAGGTAGATCTCGTGCGTTTGTCTTTGTGTCTGACGTAAGTAGGTGGGAACTATTGAAATTGACTTGGAGAACTTGTGTTATTTATGAGAAATACACCCTTGCGAAGATCAAAGAAAAATTTGTCGGTCATGGGATAAAAATCTATTAGTCTATATTTTTTAAAAATCTGAATTTACAATTTTATTTCACGATGAAACGTTAAGTAATCACAATGTACTTTGTTGGGTATGCCAGGGCATTAACGATTGTTGAAAACGTGGGACAATTTGCATAACGGGCGAAGACAGTTTGTCCTGAAATAGTAATCCTTAAATAGTGTAGAAAATACCAATATATCCTATCTGCATAAGGACATCTGACATGTCACAAGGTAGTACATTTGCAAATTTGCACTCTGCAGAGTCAGTCATGTTTCAAAAAAAGGCATGCTGATAAATTTTCAGGGGATTGACTACAGGTACATTGTATAAAATTGCATGCACTTTTAAAAGACCAGATTGAGAACAGAGGTGGTGGATCTAAGGGAGAATACCAGATTACGAAGCATTTTGTATCTCTTTTTAGGTCACCTGAGTAAACTCAGACTCAGGTGACCTATTGCTATCCGTTTTCGTTCGTCGTCCGTCGTTCGATTATATACATGTATACAGTATGCATCTGCGAATACTTAGTCGTTGGATTTAGTTATACATGACTGTATGCCTGTCTCGTCTAACTCAGTAACTGACCTATACTTTTAAGGTTTTGCCAAAGGTCAACATACCCAAAAATTTATTTTTACAATACCATCAAAACTATATGGTTTATAAAGTTAAAACTTTTAGAGTTTATTAATATATCATTGATTAACAGATAGAAGTACAATTATCACTTGAAAACAAAATACTTAAAAAAGAATATTTATCGAGAAAAATTAAATTCTTTTAAAAGAAATGCATATATCACTTTTACAAAATAGAAGTACATCCGAACATTTAGTGAAAGTCATCCTTGCAGACACAAATATCAATGAAGGACAAGTTGGACTTCGATAGCCTCTGGAAAGATTTTTTTTATAATTTAAAATAGTTTATTGATATGAAATCATTTATATAGAAAGTGTTACACACATTGAAAATTAAAAGCATTTAAAGGTGTTTAATGTTCTTTACAGGAGTGTTTTACATTGGTTTTGTTTATCTACCAGCAATATAGTTTATAAAATGCATGTTTATTGTTTAACATTGATTGTCTTCATTCTGTGCTGAAGCATCAAGTATTTGCCATTACTTGAATCCAAGGAATTTAAGGATGCGTCTTCTCAAAGATGTTCTTCTTTTAGGAACAACCATTTCTTCTACCGCTCTTGATTCAATGACATAGTGTTGTTCAGAAATCAAAGGCCTAGATGTACCGGTATTGAGACAATTTTCCGCAGTTTGTCACTCGCTCTTTTGATTTCCTTTAAAGATTTCCACATTAAACAAAAAAAGCCTCCTGGGTACATAATGATCATCAAATTCTTTCAGTTTCTCGACAGATTGCATCCTCTTCAAATCTTCATGAACAGCCTTAATCAGTTCCTTCTTTCTGTCGAGGTTTTCTTGATAGGTTGTAATTTCTTCCATTTTGAATTTTGTCCTGCTTTTTATCCCAACCTCTAGTTCTTCCTTACGAACAGTGGTTTCACCACTTTTCCTTTCGACCCACTTGAAAATGTCTGTCTTGATCTCTTTCTCGATTTTTGAAACCTTTGAAGCAGCAATCTCGCTTTTTAGTATCTGTCTTGCACCTTTAATGATGCCTTGAATATATTCCGTCAGATCTTCCTTGCGAACATTTGTTTCATCACTTTTCCTTTCGATCTGCTTTACAATGTGTAGCTTGTGCTCTTTCTTGATTTCTAAAACTTCTGTAGCAGCATGCTCGTTCTTTAGTACTTGTCTTGCACCTTTAATGATGCCTTGGATATATTCCGTCAGATCTTTCTTATGAACAGTTGGTTCATCACTTTTCCTTTCGATCTGCTTGACAATGTCTGACTTGTGCTCTTTCTTGATTTCTAAGACTTCTGTTGCAGCATGCTCGTTCTTTAGTATTTGTCTTGCACCTTCAATGATGCCTTGGATATATTCCTGTATTTCTTCCTTACGAACAATTGTTTCTTCAGTTTTGCTTTCGATCTGCTTGACAATGTCTGGCTTCTGCTCTTTCTTGATTTCTAAACCTTTCATTTGTGCAGTCTCGCTTTTTACTTTCTTTCTTGCGCCTTCAATGATGCTTTGGATATATTCCTCCAGCTCTTTCTTAGGAACAACAGTTTCATCACTATTCCCTTCGACCCACGTGTCAATGTCTGGCTTCTGATCAAGCACTTTCAGCGAAGTGTTCTCGTTTTTCACAATCTCTGTAGCCCGTCCAATGATGCTTTGAATGTACTCCTTGATTTCATCTGAATCTGCATTCAATGCACTAGATTCTCTCTTCTCCTTTATATTTTTGTGCAATTTCAAAAAATATTTCTCGGTCGCCCAGGGTGGCAAAAAGTCGTTTACATCTGCGTTGTGTCCAATAATGCTTTGCATATTTTCAAGAGTTTTCAGGATCTTTCTTTTAGGCACAAACTCCCTCATTTGTGTTTTGTCATCTAAACTGATGTCAAAAAAGTCGGGATTCAATTTATTCGATATTCTGAATCTCGCCATTTTACTGACCATACTTTTATTTGCGTCTTCTCCGTCTTGTTGTTTAGGAAAATATATAGAGTATTATGACGTCAAGATATGTCATAAAGGTATTACGTCACAAAGAGACTGCGTAACAATCAAACAAGACAAAGGTAGCTAAACACAGTTTCGTATAAAATCCAGGGGCTTGGGGGGATCTCAGAGAGAAGCATGCTGGGTAGGGATTTTCCTGCTATTTATAGAAATACTACATGAAAACTGCACATAAAGTACATAAACCCGTGTTTTGCACCCAAAAGGATTGAAATATACAGATTTTAGGGAATATTCAAATATTCCGTTATTTTTTTTTAATCATAAACAGTGAAATACTGTATAGACCCTATATCGTTGAGTAGCAGTGATATTTTCACATTTTGAAAAAAAAATAAATTCAAGAGGAAAATTTCTTCTGCAAATCAATCATCCGAACACTGATGAAACAAGCCAAAATTTCTCCAACTTGTAAACATTATTCAAGTCCAATTTCTAACTACTACTACACAACTGCTTTGCTCCAGTTTACATCACTGCGTTAAAATATATCGATAATACAAGTTCAGAAACAAAAGAAAAATTACTGTTTTTTAAAAGTTTGATACAAAAGAGTTTATTTCAGACAGGATTTCAGAAATATAAAAACTTTTGTCCAAATGTTAAGACTTGAAACCAAAGAGTACAATGCAAATGGCAGGTTTTATAGGGGTCTTGTCTTTATACATACCAGGCTTTAAATAACAGCCTTTCAGAGACAATTCACGTTCAACTTGCAATTCATTGATAAACATGTATTATTTCTACAATTATGGGTTTCACTAAAAGTACAGCATTAAAAACAATTACACATGTATGCAAAATTTTTGATATATTTAATTTTTTCTAAAAAAACACAGATTAACATTTTGAACTTACTTGGGAGTAAATTTAGTATTTACTCCCACCAAGTAAATTTTAATCTAGAACATGTCACATGAACTCACTCCTTTTAATTTTCTTATGCATCATATCTTTACAGTAAAATGACAATTATGTGCACTTTTAATGTGAAACTTTTCACCGATCTAAGTATGTCGAAATGTATAGTACTAAGAAGTTAACTTGGAATTATCTAACCTACATGACCCTTGACGCATGATTTTCTACGACTTTTTAAGAGATAAAGAAATCTGGCCAGAATACCGCTAGATCTCCGTTCACAAAGAAGCCGGCGCAATGCTTCGCGTTTTCAGTCTAATTTTACTACACATTTCGTACAGTTTTAGTCAAACTACCCAAGCAGCGGACCCCTATGGATACAGAATCCATCAATTTGACGGTCACTGTAACCCTGATGGCACCTGTACCTATACTCTGACCATACCGGTCAAAGATTCCCTCGTGAATCCTCACGTCATGGACAACTCCACCGCCTCGGCCATGGTTGACCACCTCGCTAACCACGACAAACAGATTGACCAGATTCTGGGTCTTTTTGGCCACAATGTCTCCACTACTATGAATCTCATTGAAGAAGTCACTAAGCTGAAGAAAGAGGAAGACAATTTGAACGGCCTGGTTAAAATCTTAACGGACGAGGTTCACAATCTGTTGACAGAGAACGGAGTTTTGAAAAATCAGCTGGCATATGTTAACCAGACAGTTCTTACAAAGCTTTCAGGTAGGATGGGAAGTATTTTGGTTATTTTTATCTTTTTTTAATTTAATGCACTTTCACTAAATAACGTTGTGGCTGCTTCAATTGGTCAAAGATAAAAAAAAAACAGTAAACCACGAAGAACCAAGTATTTGAATCGAACACGATTAATGAGTGTTCGATAAGCACCCTTCATCAAACAAGATCAAACTGCAATTATGCATTCTTGTTTGATAAGTTCTGGTCACAATCAGAGGTAACGAATCACTTGAAAATTCATTTGGGTACATAATCAGTTCTCAGGGGATGCTCACTCCTCCAAGGCATCAGGTTCCACCTTTGAAGTTTTAGAGGTCCGTTTATATGCCCCGACTCTGATTTATATTGATTTACTGGCCTATGAACTTGAATACTGTTCATTACTTCCATATTGCATAATGTCATTTCAAAAATTTAAATGAACAACTTTCAAAACACACGAGTTCCATCCACAAAACATGTATCATGAAAACCTCTCGTTCAGGAAAATTTACATTATCAACACGTATCATGGAGATGAATATTCATATGCTCAATTTATTTTTCTCTGAATTCAGATCCGTGTTTGGTGCGTCCATGTGCCCATCAAGCCAAATGTACAGCCTTGCCCAACGGAAATTATACCTGTGATTGTCCACTCGGATACAGAGGACAAACCTGTGAAGAAGGTAATGTTTAGTGGCCCCATCTGCTCTCCATAAAATACATAAGAAAATAGAAATATACGAAGGTAAAACTTCTCAATCAAAGGAAACTCTTCACCCTATTACAGCAATGTTTTCATTTTATATAAACTGTAGATCACTCAATTTTCGCTACACCTTATTTTCGCGAGATAGTCATTGACTCTTTACTAGCGAGACGAAATTCTCACGAATTGTGTCATTGCTCTATATAATCTTAAGGAATTCTATAATGAAATGAAATTTTCGCGAGCATACCGTCTCGCGTCATTGCCCGAAAATAAAGTTCTCGCGAATTAAAAGTGATTTACAGTATATACATATATATTTTTTTTGGGGGGGGGGGTTAAATCGCCAATGTGAAAATGGTGAGTTTTGTCTTTACTTCTAAGTGTTATATTCTCTTTTTTGATCAACGATGTTGCACTTTTCCTCTTCCACATACTCGAAAATTGAGATGAAGAAAGCCTGTTATGTATGTTTCTTTTCTCTCCAACTGCTCATCAATTTTAAAGTTATACAAGGACAATGATTTCAGATATATAAGATTACAAATTTTATCAATTTTAGACTTTGACGAATGCCAGAACAACCCTTGTGTGCATGGTAAATGTGTGAATGATAATGGTACGTTCCACTGTGAATGTAACTCACCCCTCATCAAAGGAAAATTGTGCGACGAGGGTAAGTTTTGATGAATCTTCGGAAACCCTTTGCTCTTTTCACCGTTTTTTTCCTTCACATTGTCAAATATCGTCCTTTGGGGAGAGGGGACCTTGGATGCGTTGCATGTAAAATTCCTTATATATCCACATTTTTGAAAATAGATAAAACATTAACAACGTTTGTAACATTATTCACAATACTCTTCTTGAAATATCTGTGTTCTCTCGGAAGTCTTCGGTTAATTCATTACATGTTCCATTAAAAAAAACCCACATTTTCAATTTGGTATTTAGCTCCCAACAGAGACTGCGCTGACTTGAAGGCTTTCTGGAATATGAATAGAGACGCCGTGTATACTGTGAGAGAACCAAACAAGATGTTAACCCTGGCCGTCTGCGACATGGATACAGACAATGGCGGATGGACCGTCTTCCAAAGGTAAGAATTCGTTTTGTTTCATAATAGAGAACTACGTGTATATTGTACATAAAGAACTGTATCATTCTTACGTTTTGAAGCCTTTTCGAGAATAATTGACATGACATATCCTTTTGCAAAGTTGACTCTTTATTATTCGTATATCAATTGATTAGCCAAATACTAGTATACGTATTTTAAAACATATAAAAGAATATGAAGAATCGGACAAAGAAATTGAAATTGCTTCTAAATATACGGTATATGATCAATGTACCAAAAAAAACCATTTTAGTATATACATGTATGACGTAAACTTTATTTTGCAGACGTGTAGGTAGTGTTGTAAATTTCAACCGGAACTGGAACGACTACAAAGAAGGTTTCGGAAATCTTGGCGCCAGTTTCTGGTGGGGCACGGAAAGGTTATTCAACGTGACAAACAACAGAACCAATCTGGTGCTGAGAATCGACATGATGGATTGGGACAATAATACAGCATATGCAGAATACGACAATTTCTCAGTCGGCTCCGAGGCCGAGCAATTTAAACTGTCGGTTGGTGGATACAGAGGAACCGCCGGAGATGCCTTGAATTTTTACTGGTTAGCATTCCTCCAAAGCAATTCCTGAGATCTGTCATCTTCCCAAGGGTTTCTAGTCCTCTGGATGTAGAGCGGGGTGAACCTAAAATCTCTGATTTGGGAAGATGGGAATCTTTGGCCTAGATCTAAAATGTTCTTTTGCTATACAAGATTTTCAAGTTTTTTTTAAAAACATTTTATTACTTTTTCTGATTAATTTTAACATTGATGGCATTAAACAGTTTTCAAACCTTATTGAATTATTCAATAAAAATATGTTTAAAGTAGAATATTGAGGCTGCCGCACAATCAATTTCCAATCGAAAATTTTAAAACACAAACAAATCTTTTCGGAAGGGACCATTCTTTATGCCTCTTAATGTATGTGATCTCAAACGCATGTGTCTTGGGTTGTAGAGTAGATTTCGAATTGGAAACCCTTGGCTAGCGAAGATGGTGTTACAGCAGCAGCACGTTTCTCCACGACTTACTTCACCCTTATCCTGGTCCCACATTACTAGTACCCCTAGAGGTATTATTTTAACTTATAGTTATTACTCACTAACTGAAAATGCTTGCATATTACCGTAATATGACTACCTAGAAATCACAGACTTGCTTTCAGACCCAGCAATTCTTTTTCTAACCCAACTCTATTTTTTTCTTTTGGTAAAAATTAAGTGCTAGACAAAAACATGAAAATGCAAAAAGGTTCGAGAAAGAAAAAGATGACTTGACCCTAGCTTTTGCTCAAGTAACCTAAAAAGTTAACTAGAACAGAGGACGGACAAACTTTGATCAGAAAAGCTCAAAGCTAATTGATGAAAACAAAAGTGGAAAACATATTTAATATCTAAACATTGTGTAGTTATATTTTTTATGAAAATGTAGCTGTATTGTTAGTTTGAACTATATCGGCAGCTCTGTACTTCATCTCCACCATCTTAAGGGAGTATTTAGTTCTTTTCCAGGTGAAATATTCTAATCCGTCGTGGATCTACAAATAAAAAAGAGAAATATATATAGGAACTCCCAAGATTTGTTGTGGATTTGTAGTGGATATTATTTTTAACCGACGAATTGTGTGTTGCTGTTTCGTGGTCCTCGTTCGTAAAGCATTCAACATACTTTCAGTCATGTAAAATCTTTGTTTCGGGTCTTTGCCCAAAATAAACGCCCATTACTAATACTTAGTGCTTTAGATTTTATGAGAATTCACCTTGCCCAAGCGGATGTTTGCAGTGCATTTACATACCGAGCTGTTGTAATCCGGCGTGTGATAATAAACTCCGTTCAAATTTGCCGCCCAGCAGCCATTATACCAGAATCCTCCATGATAGACTTGCGCACAGTTTGTCCGGAAGTTATCGTTATCGCGGTCCTTCGTGGAAAACTTCATTCCGTTATGTGAAAATACCTTCCTAAAATAAACGAAGACACATAGTCATTGTAAGTAAAAGGTTTAGAATATTTTGTGATGATGTTATTTTTGGCCACGTTGAAAACTGTTTAATGCCATCAATGTTAAAATTAATCAGAAAAAGTAATAAAATGTTTTTAAAAAAAACTTGAAAATCTTGTATAGCAAAAGAACACCCCCTTGGAATAGAGCGTAGCCCTTTATTTGAACAAACTTGAATCCCCTTCACCGAAGGATACTTTGTGCCAAGTTTGAATGAAATTGGCCCAGCGGTTCCTGAGAAGAAGTTGAAAATGTGAAAAGTTTACGCCGACGACAACAACGACAACGACTACAACGACGACACACAACGGACAAATTGATCAGAAAAGCTCACTTGAGCCTTCAGCTCAGGTGAGCTAAAAAGTCGATGGATATTAATGTTTTGTTGATCAATGATATATTTAGAAACTGTAAATTGAAGTTTTAACTTTATACCTCACAAAGTTTTGGAGCTATTGTAAAAATAAATTTTTGGACATCTTGTCCTTTGGCAAACCCTTAATGTCAGTCAGTCTGTCCGTACGTCTGTTTGATTTCTATTTCTCTATAGCACTTTCGTTTCCGCGTGATACCCGGTATCTCGAGAAGCTTTCGAGCAATGGCATTTAACACAACAATTTCCTGTGGCCGAAAATATACCTACTGAACCTTCTGGATTTTTGAAGTATCCTATTTATTTTGATGTCCAGTCAAAGGTCAAGGTCGTATTAAATCCTAGCTGTAGAACTGTAGCTCTCCGAAAAAAATATATTGACAGACCGGAGAAAAAAAACTGTATATACGGTACGAATGAACGGTAAGAAGTTATTGAGTTGTTGAAATTAAATTTTTTACCATCACTCTCTTTGGCCCCGCTCACCCGTTTTAAAGTGCCTTCTCCCCTGCCCCCCCCCCTCCCCTAGATCAGCACAAGTTCTTCTTTTTTCCTTACACAGAAACACAGATTCTCTTTATTAGCTGTTTATTTTGTTGTTGTTTACTACAAGAAAATTTTCAAATTCTTATTGAGAAAGATAACTCTCTTTGTATGCTCCTGGTCTGTGACGATTTTTCTGTTTACTTATATTGTTCCCCATTTTTTCACCTCTTTTTCTTCCTCTCCTCTGTTCGCTTTTGTTCCAAACTGACTCTCACCCAACTCAACTTAATTTATCTCTTTCCCCCTATCCCCTTTCTGCTCTTTTCGATCGCCCCCTCTTTTTCTTTCCCCACGCTTTTCCACTCTCTCTCACAGTCCCCCCACTTTTTCTCTCTCACACTCATACTTTTTCTATCCGAACTCTCAACACACCCTATCTCCAAACACTCTCTCCCCATACTCTCTCCCTCCACACGCTTTCTTCCCTCTCTCACATTCCGTCTCTCTCTTCCTTCTGTCACACTTTGTTTCTCTATTACACTCTTTCTCTCCTCTCTCACACTCTCTTTCTCCTTTCTCACACACTCTGTCTCCTCTATCTCTCACACTTTCTCTCCCTCTCTCACCTCTCTCTCACACACACCGAAACCCCCCCCCCCCCAGAATATGAAATATTATAAATATGAAGTTATCTTTAAAGTGTAAGTTACACAATACATAAACAGTTATTTCATGCTACAATACGATACAACGAAATTGTTATCGTACGGTCTATCTGTAATAGTTTTTCACAGTTTTCCCAGAATGCACGACCATGGCGGCCGAGCATGCGTATTCAAGGACTTTGGACTAACGTAGTTGCTAGCGCTCGAGAGCGCTAGCAATGAGCACAAAAAGTTGCGTTCGATTTTGGATTTAAAAATATTTCTTTGACCCCTTTCTACTACTCTCGTATATGATATATCTACACGAAGCGAGTGGGAGCGACATAACTTGCAGCCCAAATCGGCAGCAAACTCAACTAGATGACAGGAAGATACAATTTACAATGGTCCCAGTATCAGGCCCATGAAGGTTAAGAACAACGTTTATAATGGATGTTTTGTTGTGAAGAAGTAGTAAAAGAATGTGTTAGGCACATAAAGTTTGTAATATTTTGAGATGGCAGAATGAAAAATACGGGGAAATAAATCGAGAAACTGCATTTTTTGTGCGCAATAAATATAAACTTGGCACTATAGCTCTCTGGTCATTCATCTCATTTTTTATTTGTCAATATTTTTTTTGGAGAGCTACAGTTGCACTGTAGACTAAGTTGGTCCTTACGTCGCCTATTCAAATCCCACTGTGGAGGCGGATCCCGATCCTTCGGTATAGAACATATTAACCAAGGCTCCATTTCGCAGTAGGTGCTGAAACGAAATAGATCCCTCACTATTCCACATGGCCATGAGTGCAGAGTCAAGGTCGAAGTCGCAGCTCTCCACCTGCAAGTGGTGGCGTCTCCATAAGAGTTAAAATTTCTCTAGAGGGGTTAAACAACAAATAAAAATGCTTCCATAACCCCTTTTCCAAAACCAGGAGCTGTAGATCTGTAGCTCGCTGGTCTAAATAAAAAATGAGATGAATGACCAGAGAGCTACAGTGCCACCCATTGAAAAAGTGTATATTTATTGCGCACAATGAAGTGCGTTGTTTTCTCGATCTATTTCACCTTTATCCTGTCATATCAAAGTTTTACTCAGGCTGACGATGTGTTTCTTTCATATTCTTTTACTACGTCCACAACAAAACATTTCCCAAAACCATTGTTTAAGGCCTGAAATCAAGACCATCGAAAATTTCGCCTTTACCGCCATTTGAGGTGGAAAGATAATTCGGTTCAGTGCACTTCGTGGATACATGTAACAAGTTCAATGCAGTTCTGTTTTGGAAGCAGTAAAAGAATATGCTAGAAACATACGGTCAGAAATATTTTGAAATATTCACATTTCCATGGGTGGCACTGATCGTTTTCCCCCAGACCAGCGAGTTACAGGTCTGCAGTTTAAAAGATACTAATATGTACTTGTTTACAACTTTAAAAAGATTGGTAAGCCTTCAGAATCGGCAAAAGCTTTCAAACCTTAATTGTGCAAGGTAATAATAATAAAAATGAGTTAATCTTGAAAACAACATTTAAAAAAAGGGGGGGTGTATCTGCAGATTACAGACTGATGTGTTACGCGATTTCATGAGTTTAGGCCAACATTAAAATAATATTTGTTTATCCTCTCCCGATTCAGTGTAAAATTATTGGGAGGAAGGTAGCTGGGAAAGTATTTTTTTCCAGAAACTTTCAATGGTTTGTTGACAGGATAAGAGGAATAAACAGAAAAAAATATCATGTCATAGGATGTAGCAAAAAAGTTTTGGGAGATACCAACCAAACAATTTTTTCAAAAATTTGGCTTTAGAGTGCTAAAGCACCATGACTCTGGTTTTGAATTTAACCCCCCCCCCCCACATTTTCTGTCTTCAAATTATGTATTCTCAATCACGTGTACCAGCATTTAAATACTACAGATTATCAAAATAGATACATCGACTTCACAGAAAAGCATGTCGACCGAGCACGACGTGCGAGGTCGATATGCTTTTCTGTGAAGTCGATATAACTATGGATTGACCGAATTAAAGGACTACATTTGTTCTTTTATTTTTTATATAGATTGACAAAAGACAATTTGAAAATATTGGGAACAAGACACAAGTTTTCTCTCTTTAACACTTATAATTAGAGACTACATATGTCTCATCAATTACTAACTGTTGTGGAAACAGCGAAAGAATATGTAAGGAACACACGGTTAGTAATATTTTGAGATTACAGATTTAAAAACATGAGAAATAAATCGAGAACCGAGCGCACTTTTTTGTGCGCAATAAATATACAGTTTTTTCAATGGGTGGCACTGTAGCTCTCCGGTCTATCAATATATTTTTTCGGAGAGCTACAGATCTGCAGCTAATCAATTACAGAACATTAAAAAATATAAATACAAGTTGAAGTATTTATTTTTTCAGAAACATCAAGTCATACACCGTATTAGCTATAATTGTGAAATCAGTACTATTTTTGCTTTACAGAAAATAATCTCCATTTTAAGAAAAATCAAGTCGATATGCATTTAAGATTATATAAATAGTAACTCAAGTCCCAATTCTGTTTTATACTTAATCATGTGGTTAAGTTTGAGCCAATCGGAGAGTTGGAATAAATAATAAAAATGATATAACAAAGTCAAAGATTTTCAAAATAAAGAATCATAAAACCATGCCATTATCAATTTTCTCCGTATTAATTAATCAATGGTGTTATAGATGCACATGCGAGATTTTAAAAAAAAAAAGGCATTTCAAAATCAAAATTTCTTCTATAGCTTGTCAAAATATCAAAGGTTAAACAATGTCAGGCATATTAACAACAAATTTTTCATGAACACTCGTTATCGAAAGACCTTGAGAGATTATGATTGAACCGCCGACGCTTTAGTGTTTGCCTGAAATGACCCATTAATTGTGCGCCCAGCATGCAGATAAAATAAAATGGTCTACCAAAATAGGACTAATTGCATCAGTTTTGAATTTTACTGTTTCCCAATGGACAGATTTAACATATAATGTTTATACTAAAAAAACATATATTCGCTAAATAAAGGAGAGGTGAAGTATGCCCAAACTCAACGGCCAGCAGTGAAGAAAAAATGAAAATGTTTGTCCTTGCGTTAGTAAGGTGGAAGGCAAGCAATTTAATGCTACATTTACATCTATATAATCGAAAAACAGAGAATCAATACTGCCAAATATCTATAGTTTTGAGATATTAAAAAAATGAATAAGCTGATGAAAATAGAGAATGTTGTTGCTATGGTTACAAAGAAGACCAAAATTATTTAGTTTTCCCCTTTTATCAGGCAGTGATTGAGCGTTTTGTTGCCCCCCCCCCCCGCTTTTGCAAAAGCGAGGAGAACATTAAATCTCATTCATATGTCATTCGGCCAATCTGACAGTCTGTCCATCTGTCCGTCACACAAAATTCAAATCCCGGTCATAAGTTCATAACTTTTCAATTAGAAAAGTTACGGCTTTCATTTTTCAAAAAATCCATACTTCTATTTATCAAGACCCTTCCAAATAAACATTGGGTTTTGATCCCGAAGTCTCGACCGATAAAATTTATTTTTTAAAAAAATAAGCATTTATGACAATGAAAAATTTGTAATGAAAAAAGGAGGGCGTTGATATTTGCCATGTACATGTACATTACCTGTGACAAGACCTTAACTGACATTGGCGATAACTTGGGATATGGGAAAATGAGGGCATTCGTATTTGGCTTATACATTACCTGTTACAAGGTCTTTCCAATTGTACCATATTTGCCATTGTGAACTTCATCGACGTACTTTAAAAAAAAAAAAAAAAAAAAAAAAGGACAGTGACATTGGTGATATCGTTTGAATGTGTCATGTTGTAAATTTTGAATTTACCGGATGGCAGTAAATACAAAATTTAGAACATTTAAATTTTGTAATTACTGCCACCCGGTAAATTCAAAATTTACAACATGACAAATGAAAAAAAAAATCGGGCATTCATATTTGATTTGTACATTCATATTTGATTTGTACATTAACTATGACAAGATCTTTGCTCATTTACTACGATTTTTGAACTTTTAAGGTCACCTTGGCTAAACGTTTGACCCCTTTTTATCCTTTTATTAGGAACAAGCATATTCAAAGAATTGCGGTCCCCCGCTTTCCTTTTTTTTATTGGTGAGATGTCCTTTTTTATGACATATTGTGTCAAATATGAACGCCTTATTACAGTAAAACACCTTATTACATGTATATGTCATTTAGAAATTATCACCAAAGTTGATTTAAAAAAAAAGGGCAATCGTGAATGTGAAGGTCAAGGGTCAGAATTCAGAGCATGCTCTGGAATATAATGTCACAGTTAATGCACATGTCAAAAAATATGAAAGCCCTACCTCTTCTCAATCAAAAGTTATAAGGAACAAGATGCTCCCAAATGGCAACATAGCGAAGATTAAACTTTTCTTAATAACAAATAAAATATATTGGTACCCAAAGTAAGGTCTTCTCACAATCTAAGAAATACGATTCTGAAATATGAAAGCCCTAGCATATTCTGTTCAAAAGTTATGGCCAAGGATAAGATTTTGAAAGGTAGGTCAAACTCCAGGACCAAATGGTCAAAGTTGTTGGTTTCTTAGGAAAGGTCTTGACAAATGAAAGCCCTAGCCCTACTCCTTCAAAAGTTATGGTCAAGGTTTGTTTTTTTTAAAAGTAGGTCAAACTCCAAGATCAGAATTGATCAAGTTAAAATTAGCATCGTTTTTGGTTGATTTTTATCCGACTATAAGTTTTCAAAATATTCGCGACTATCGTCTCCATCAATTAGACGCATGCCTTTTCACATATATCGAAGCGGTTTGATGATCAAGACTCATTTCCATTGTTTACTTTATATATTTCCCGGGCGACAATTGATGGTTACATCAATGTTTTCTTGTTATATATTTGACATAATATTACCTGTTACATGTACAAGATCATCTTATTCTCAAAATTCTCAGCAAGGACATGTATGCATACATTGTAGAAAACAGGGGAAAAAAAACAATTAGTTTATATATTTCGGTTTCTCCCATAACATGACTTTATCTTAAATATGAAAAAACAAACTAGAAATGATAAAACCAAAAAAAAAAATGCTAATCTCAACAACTGAAGAAGTTTCTAAAATGGCCGGAGGTTAAGTTAACGTTACAAATGATTGATCAAATAATTAGTTCATTTACACTTCCCATTCAGAAAAGAACCGTACAGAATGAGTGCTACTAAGTCCCAATCTTCGGTCAGCAGAGCACAAACAAGCGAAACAACTAATAAAATATCAAATCATTTATGGACAGCAGAATATACACTAGAATAGAATCACAATTAGATTTAATAATAGATTTTACTAATCATGAAGTCAATTTTCTCTCGTACTTACTGTATTTTAGTGTATGATGTAAAGTACAGTGAAGTTAGTTAAAACCACACACGCAGGGTTAGCCCTTCATCTTAATTTTGAATAGCCAATTACATTAAAAGTTTTAGGATTTGCCTTTCTTTTTCAATATAGAGCGCACTTAAATACCTATGTAATAGAAAGTGCCGTTGATACATGAAGCTCAGTAGCTTATTTCTTGGCTGTAACGTTGTATATACGTTGTGAGTTTTTAGGGTTTACTTCGTAGATACAAATCAACATATAATGTTTTTGTTGTAATATAATTATTCAAGAATATCAAGTATCTGAATAAAAAATGCATGACTGTGAATCAATATCTATTAGCGCAATCATTATGTAATTTTTAGCAATAATATTTTTTCACAGACCTAAAACACTATTATTTTTAAATTAAATCTTTGTACATAGTCCACATAAACACAATTATTGTATGAAGAAAACATTTGATGAGGGAGATAAGAGTAATAATTCTCTCTCCCTCTCTTTCCCATTCTCGTTTCTTATCCTACATTTCTCTTCTTACTCCCTGTTCCCATCCCTCTCTTTGTTCTTCCTCTTTTTCTTGCTGTATTTCTCGCTCAACCTTCTATTTTTCTTATCCATCTTTCTCTTTCTTTCTGTATATCACATCTTCCTACTCCTCTTTACCTCTCTCATCTTCTCTTTATCCCCTTTTTTCTTTTCTCATGTACTTTCTCTCACTTTCTGTATATCATCTCTTTCTCATCCTCTCTTTCTGCACATCTTCTCTTTCTCCCCTTTTTCTTTTCTCATCCATTTTTCTCTTACTTACTGTATATCACACTCCGTGTGAGAAGGAAAGAGTGTGAGAGGTAGAGTGTGAGATAGAGGGAGAGAAATTGAGAGAGAGGGGAGAGAGGGGGGGAGAGAGAGTGTTAGAGAGGGGAACGTGAGTTTGAGAGAGGGAAAAGTGTGTGAAGAAAATTGTAAGAGAGGAGAGAGAAAATATGTGAGAGAGAGAGGGAGAGAAAGTGTGAGAGAGAGAGGGGAGATAGAGTGTGAGAGAGGGAGAAAAAGTGAGTGAGCGAATGTAAGGGAAAGAGTCAGCGTGTGTGGGATAGAATTCTTTCTGTGTTTAAAAAATGCTACGGCGCTAGCTCACCTATCTTTTTAAAAGATAAATTTGTTAAATATATATAATATATATATGTATATTATGTTATTGGGTGCCTACAACTACAGATACTCATAATGTATTCAATGTATATAAAGTAAAAAGTTTTCATTATTGAAATTTGTGAAATTATGATATACAAAATTTTTCAGAGAATAAATAATCTCGATAAAATTTTTTTTTTTTAAATATAAAATGGTATACGTAGGATTCAAATCCTACCAGCAATAAAAATCCAGAGTATCATATTGGTTTGAGGACTATCAAACTAATAAGTAAGCTTCAATGCTCCTGATGAATTGTGGCAATTAACTTGTCTGTGATTTGACCAGTATTTCTTAGAAAGATGCGAATAACTTGTCATAAATGTGTACTTTTAAGGTATTCTAGTTGATCCTTGTTCTTTGATTTTGTATCAGTGTTTTTTTATAAGATTTTCAATAGAAGGAAAAGTAGATGTAATAGCAGGAAACCAGTCTCGTTGAGGGGTCTGTAAGCCGCCTTAGACCCCCAGGGGGTCCATGGCAGAGCCCTGGTAGGGGGGCTAAAGGGGGGGGGGGCGAAGCCCCCCGGCCAAAAAGAAAATCAGTTTTTGGACTCATATTTCTTGCCTCTCAGGCCATTAGAAAAGTACCATTTTTTCACATTACTGTCACTATGAATTATCAAATTTTACCTAAAAAAAAAAGCCAATTAGAAAATAATTTTACCTTTTACCTTTTCACTAATTTGTTTGACAGAATGAGTTTTTTTCTTCTGAAAACTAAGTGTCTACAAAAACATATAGACAACTTAAGTATGAAATTCTAGTACAGACTGTGATAGAATATTATACTGAAAATTCTACATATTTAGTCCCTTTCACATAAATTGGTAAGGACTTTTATTCAAAATTCAAAAAAAAAAATTATTAGTTAAAAATTTAAGATTTTTTAAACACTTGGTGATGTACAGTACCCACCAAAAATTGAAATAATCTGCAATCTTAGACTTTTCATAAATTAATCTTGAAACTGATTTACTTTTTTGACATTTTGTACAGATTGTCAGAACAAAATAATTAAGTAAATAGAATTTAATACAAAATACTAGTACATTAAAACCTTCCCAAATGTGAAAATGATAATGTTCCTGTATTTCAAGAGATCGTACACGAATAAATGAGAATAAAATTTTACATTTTCAGTTTGAGGAAATTCTGCCATTTCTACGTCTGAGTCACGATTTAAATATTAAGACTTTTACTCGATTTTTACGTCTTAGCTTAACATTTGAGATTTTCAGTTTGATGAAATTCTGTAAGAATTCATACATTTTTCGTAAGGACTTAAGATTATATTGGCTTAGATATAGAAATTTGCTGTTGTTTCACCGGGGAACCCCTCACTTAATAAGGAGAGGGTGTACATAGGCCTTGCCCGTTGCCCAATCCTTATTGAATTATTCAATAAAAATATGTTTAAAGTAGAATATTGAGGCTGCCGCACAATCAATTTCCAATCGAAAATTTTAAAACACAAACAAATCTTTTCGGAAGGGACCATTCTTTATGCCTCTTAATGTATGTGATCTCAAACGCATGTGTCTTGGGTTGTAGAGTAGATTAAAGAGAATCTTGCATGAACCAAACAGCACAAACAAACAGGCAGAGTAGACAGAGAAGAGCAGCCATTGGATAGAAGTGAGAAGACAGGGTGTCAGAGACAAAGGAGACTCTGTCCTGAATTAACGATAGCAGAGACTGTAAGAAGAAAAGAGAAAGGCTTAGAAGGAAAGAAAGTCTAAATAAAAAATACGCTGAAAAAATGGAAACAGACTCTAGGAAGAAACAAGTGAAAAGTGAGTAGGAAAGAAACTAAATTACAAGCAATGATTTTGATCAAAACTCACCTGCATGTCTGGGATTTCTGTAACTTTGAAATTGCTCCAGAATCTGTAACGACGGAAAAAAAGAATTAAAAAATACTTGTAAATATTTTATGAAAACTATATATTCTTGCTTTAAAGATTACTTATTCACTTACCGGTAAATCTTCTCAGGGAGACCCAACGACCTCAAATTTTCAAACATGGTTACTTTGTTTACGGAAGTGTTATGGATGCTATGGCTTCGGAACAACAACTGATGCTGATTGGTGGAATTGGCTTGTATTTATACCCTTCGGGGGTTTTTGCGCATTTCTGATTGGTTCCATTTCGTGCCAGTTCATTGGTCTCTCAAGACAATGAGATTTTGGCGCATAAAATGAAGTGCCGACACCGTTTTGCAAGAATTTTGTGCTTCTTGAAGAAGGTTTTTTGAGAATGTTTATCATTTCTTAAGCAGTGAAGACAAAATAAACTATAAAATAAATACAACATAAGAAACTCCTTAGTGTATAGGCCTTGATAGCATGCAAAATGCCCTTGTAGCCTTATAATACTCATTTATTTTGGTGTGAGCATAGTATTATTCAGTTTCGGGGAAGGTATAAAAAAATTTTAACCTATTTGGATATTGAAATTTTCAAGGAGAATTATTTATAAATAAAATAGATGGATGAAGGATATGTTTTGTGCACCAATTTGACTATATGGATGATTTTATCATCTTTTTTGAAGAATTCTAAATCTAACTTCAAAAACACACGTGGTTTCATTCTTTAGAAATTAATAAGTAGAGTCTTCAATGTAATTTTAAAGCATATTTCATTGATAAAAATGTTTAACAGACTATAAATAAGGTGTTTGTTATGCTGAATCATTCATCTATAGACAGTTTGATCCATTTTTCCTTTTTCTTTATCTAAATCTTTGGTTGTTTACATTTCCGTTTCTTTGACGTCATGGCGACACGTTGCTTGGCGGCATACATTCGGAAACTCTCATTAACAGGTTTCCGAATGTAAACTTTTACTAGCCTGGTTCCCTGGCCCTGTTTTGCTTCATATACTCCGCGTCACTATGGCAAGGATGAGACAGGGTACCAGGCTAAACTTTTACAAAGTCTACATAGGCCTAAAATATTTCACAAAACATAGATAAGAAAAGTCCTCTGTATTCCTTTCTTAATTAAAATCTAGTGAAAATTATGTAAATACCTGAATTTTGTTTATACAACTGTATAATATCCTTGGTTCATGACGGCATGAGTCAGAATGATTTAGGCATTGCCAAACAGAGCTTCTGACAACATGTCCATTGTTACTCAAAACCATGAAAACTAAGTATCAGATATAAATTTGTTCATATGAAATTGTCACAAATTTTTTACTTGGAAGTTCATGACAGTAAAGTAACATATCTTTGAAGCACACTCTTCTGCAACAACCATTCACCGACGAAGCAGTCAAGCCGAAAAAGCATTATCAATCAACACCCAGAAATGAACCGATATTTGTGGAACTTTTTTTCCGTGGTTTTAAAATGCTGAGTTTGGTGGAATTAAACATTTACAGACTATTGTTTGTGTTTTTAATGAGTAGCATTAAAGCAGGCGTTAAAGCAAAATGGTCATTATTTTGTTATGTAAGCTTCTCCTGATATTCATGTGTGTGTACATACGTATTACACCACTTATTCTTAATATGCGAGTTGTAACTATTGGTTATTATAACTTTCCTCAATCATAAACTTATTTACAAAATTCTTCTCATGACCACACCTGTTACTAGAATGACTGGTTTCCAGACCACTACTGATATTTATTGTTTAAATCTGCAGGATAACTTATGCTGAATTTTTCAATAATTCAGGTATACATGTGTATCATCTTAAGATTATGGGGTACCTATTTCACAATTTACAGGTGTTTTTTTCTTTTTTACACGGTCAACAAAACGCATGTTGCCCAAGAACAGTCAATAAATGTTTTGTTAAACCATTCATTTAAATATTTTTTTGACATACATGTATCTTGTACTGTCTTCCGTGGTGCAACTTCAAGTTCTTCACTGCTGAACACAAACGAATGCAAATGAGATCAAGTTCTGCCATTCTGTAATGTAAGCGGTCCAACATCTCACTCAGTGATCAATTATCGACTTTTTTATGCCTCTCATTAAAAAATTAGAAATGTTAGACTTTTTTTCTATAGATTTGTATTGGAACAAATTTTTAATGGTATAACATTGGATTTTTTTTTGGTTCCCCAAAGTGACCCAATTACCTTGAAAGTCTATAAATATAACTGCTTTTGCTAAGATTATGAATTCGAAGGTAGGGTATAAACAAAATGTCTCTAAAATGACATGTATTACAGCATTTACTTTTCTATAACATCTACCGGTGGAGGAAAGCACAAAAAAACCAAAGCACATGTTTAAGTGTAATAAATATTTATTTGTGTAAAAAATAGAAATTTACAATAACAGGTATACCTGTCTTCTCACTTCTATCCAATGGCTGCTCTTCTCTGTCTACTCTGCCTGTTTGTTTGTGCTGTTTGGTTCATGCAAGATTCTCTTCACAAGATGACAGTGATGTCAGAGAGAATCTCCAGACTCACAGCAGGTTACTATTAGCTTCTCTTACCTCTAAACCTTCCTAAAAATCATAGATTGGATTCCTTCATATATTTCAATTGTCAAAGCTTTTGCAATAGCAAATGTGTCATGATATTCTTATCTTTACAGAAAACCAACGAATGAGGTGTAAGATGATGGCAGATATTGATAGGCTAAAGGAAGACAGAGTAAGCTCAGGTAGTTATCATAATTAACCCTTGTATACAAAATGGCACAATGACCAATGAAAATTTATACAGAGTTCTAAATTCTAAATGGTGTACTGTTAATCAAATATTTATATTTTTCTTACAGAGAGGGAGCTAGATGATCTTGCATCAAGACAAAAAGCGCAGTCTATGTGGCTGAATCTATATGTAGAGCGCCTCTCAAACAGGTACAGATATTTAGTAAAGCTAACACTGGCAGAATAGCACTGCAATTGTCCAACATTATTTAAAAAAAACTTATATATAATTATTTTCGTTATCAATAACACCACGTTTCATTGAATTAAACCTTGATGGTAAATATCTTATTATAACTTCTTTTCTTCTAGGATTGAGGCTCAAAGCAAAAACAGTGTTGGAGACAGGCGCCAACTCTTCAAGAATGCCCTCAGGGATGCTTTGTTCCAATAAACTTTTTTGTATTAAATGAATATTTTCTGATATAGTTGTTATTGTCCTTTTTTTATCACTATTTCCCTGTTCCGAAGGAGAGCGGGCATCCGTCAGTGTGACTGTCTCTCCGTAACAAATTTTGGTTGAAGTTTTCTCAACAGATGCTAGCTGAAATCAGCACACTGTTTTGGCATGACATGAGAAAGAATTCTTAGTTAAGCAAACTTCCTGTTTATCCATGCGTCTGTCCGTACCAAATTTCCGTTGATATTTTCTATACTGTACAAGATACTTGATGACATATATGACATTCAGGAAGTAAAAGTTAATTAAGGGTGTCGAAAAGGCGAATAAACATGAATACATATACTGATGGTATAAATGGGAAAAAATTATGGAAGAGTAGGAGAACACATAAAACCCACAGGAATTTGTGGACAGGAACCACAAAAAAAAAAAATACCACCACTTTTTGTGGAGCGATAATTTGGGGGTTTTGACGATTTTTTCATATTGCACACATGATGAATAAATGTAATAAATAAGTCATACCCTGGTATTATAAAATAGAGTTTATAATACCAGGGTATGACTTTTTAGGGGGGGTCCTGTCCACAAGTACCTGTGATAAAACCGAATATTTTTACATGATAAAAATGAAATTTTAAATGATGATCATGAAAATTAGTAACTAGTTCACGAATTCTTTGCTGTTCATTTCTATATCTGATCACTAATAAAGTACAGGTACAAATATTTATTCCCATGATGCATTGCCAGAATCAATGTACTTGTAATTTTCTTTGTTTGTGGTGCGTAGACCACGGAACATTGGTATGGGGTTGGGGTGGGGTATAGTATTAAGTTCCCGAGAAGCTGGTAATCTAGCCAGAATAAATTGAATCTGTCAAGATTGATAGAAGTTATTCAAATTTATTCTGTAAATAACATTGGCGTCGGAAGCAAAATGAAAGTGTTGGGGGGGGGGGGGGGG
>PRKT01000017.1:508125-524624 GCA_003671525.1 Saccostrea glomerata | reverse complement strand
CCCCCCCCCCCCCCCCCCATATGAATTTTAAAAAGTTATATAGACGCCAATAAGGCATTGTCGCATGAGTCAGATATAGCCAAATTTATTTATGTGTTTCAAAAACTGAAATGGGAAGTGAGTAAATTATGGAAAAGTTGAGTTATTCCCCTTTTCACATACAAAATACATATATATATGCAGTATTAAATATTGTAAAGATATAATTAAAGAAGTTAGATTTAGGGAAAAAAAAACATAAATTATTCAATATTTTCTTAAAGATGTCCTCTGTACTATAACCTCCCATCCATGTGTACATTGGTGAAGAAGGAAGGAGAATGCTGTCTGCAGCCAGTTTGCAACTTTAACCCATCAGTCAACCGATTCAACAACACCGCAATGGCTACCACAGCTACTGGAATACGTGAGTAATAAAATCTCATCAGCATTACATGTAATTAATTAAGTCACAACTATTTTGAGAATGATATGTAATTTGATTAATCTCTGGTGGAAATTTTCATTTAATTTGATATTTTTTTGTAGCTACTTGTGCTTACAAATCCAAGATGTACTTCCAAGGTCAGACCTGGAAGGATGGCTGCCAGTATCAGTGTACTTGTCTTGATGCCTCTAAGGGATACTACTCCTGTGAACAATTGTAAGCTGAAGATTTTCATTTTTTTAAGGAACTCTTTTACACTGGGTCTAGAACTTTAAACAGTTAATCTGGGCATAGAACATAAACAACAATTTTTTTTCTGACGAAATGCAGAGTTATAAATGTTTAGTTGTGATCTTAAAAATCACTTCTCGGAAAATAAGTAAACTGCTACATATACATGTATATAGTACTTTTCTTAGTATAAACTGTGAGAAAATGTTAATTGAATTGAAGGGATGGGCTCAAAAAGTTTATGATTCGCTTATTTAAATTTTAAAGCTATATATAGCGTATCTGAGCTAAAAAAAAAAAAAAACGAGATTAAGTGTAGATTTACATGATATTTGTTATTTACGTTCAAATTCAAATTTTCACTGATTTTGAACTTGAAAATCCCCACGTTTCTATAGTTAAATTGACTTTAAACTGTGTCTGCTATTTAATTCCGAGTCGGAAATAAATCAGATATTGTTTTAAATCTGTGATATCTATGAAACACGATTGATTTAAATTGTGTAATTTACAGGAATGTCCTATTTTTATGTAAAGAAACAAAACAAATAGAAAGATCTTTTTAATTTTAGTTAGTCTGAACTTATTAAAAATAAGCCATATATGATTTTAAGATTTTTATAATACAGTTTTTGATGATTACATACAATATGAGACCAATGTTATAATTGTACAGGTGCCCCACCTACTCCATCCTCCCCCGAGGATGTCACCTACACAAGGACCCTGGATCCTGCTGCTCCACCCCCTCTTGTGAATTTGATCAACAGCAGGGTAGTTACACTGGATACAGTTTTACCAGCGGTGAAGGAACAGGTCTGTACTACTAGTATATAATCTAATTACTTATTACAGTAGTTATTGGCAATTATGATAGTCGCCTCTACATCTTGACATTCTTTGTAATTGTATAAGCATACAAAATCTATAAATCTATTATACTCCTAAAACATATTTTCATTACTTAAAGAATTTTTCAAGAGGTTAAAATGCATCTAGTAGGTAAATTGCACTTGATATTTCTTCAGGTCAAAACATGGTACCACCTCAGCCCTGTGTAGATGTTGCAACCAACTGTAAAGTGTACGGAAAATCCACTTGCACCACATATGCACAGTGGGCTTCAAACAACTGCAGAAAATACTGTGGCATCTGCCGTAAGATTTTATAATTTAAAAAAGAAATAATTATTAAAAAATAAACAAAAAAGTCAAAAAGCTCATTCAAAAATTGTTTGTCATATTTAAAATTTAAAAGCTGTAGCGTTCCTGTACTATAAATACCGGTAAATGAATGTAAAAACTAATGAGGTTGAATTGTATCATATTTTGTCACTTCCTGTGTTCCATATTTCAGAGAACTCTGTTGTTCAGCCAGCTGCTGGAGGTAAGTAAAGAGAAGATTAAGTTAATGGGTTTCCATAATTAAGGATTTCCATTTACTGGTACTATGTGTGGTTGCTTTCTGAATTTTTGGTTATAAGTGAATTAAGTTCAGTTACAGTAATGCTTCGTTGTAGATGTGTGCATTTACAAGGGAAAGACCTACTTACAAGGCCAGTCCTGGGAACCTGATTGTAGCACTAGATGTACCTGTGAAAATGCTCACTATGGCTATTACAGATGCAATGATGCGTAAGGATAAATATGTTCCTCTATTTTGTTGTTCAACTGCGTCTTAGATTTTTATATTTTCAATGATGGTTTTAATCATCTAATATTAATTAAAGACAAATTTTTTTCATCCAGGTGCCCACAGTATAACAACTTACCAGCCGGCTGCAACGTTGTCACCAAGAGAGGAGAATGCTGTCCCCAGGTAAACTGTCAGTCTGGAGTCTTCTACACGTCCAGTCAGAACATCAACTCTATTGGAAACGGAGGATTGATCAACGTACTGTACCCCCCTGGCAACCACATTCAGACTCCTCCCTACGGTCAGACACAGATCGGATCTGGTGGAACTGGATTCCAGGCCCCCACACTAAGTATGTGGGGCGTTCTCCACTAATGAGAATGCATTTTATGAAAACATGCTTTTATCCTCGGGGTCATTATTCCCCATAATCACAATTTCTGTTTCATTGGAGGGTAGCAAATTATGTAATTTTCTTAAGTTATGGTTGTATGTCTTGAATTTCTTTCAAGTACCCTCAGATGAATTTCCATATTGTAAAATTTGTGACCACATGCATAGCATATATTATACCCATGTGGAAAATATGACTAGAGTAAGTGGAATAAGGAAAAGTAAATTCATTCAGCATAATTTATTTGAAATATTTTTCAGAGGGATGTCTATACAATGGTCAGATTTATGCACAAGGACAAATGTGGGATGATGGCTGCAAATACACTTGCTCATGCTTGAATGCTGCCACTGGAGACTACAAGTGTCGTGAAAAGTATGTTTTCTTATTTAGGTTTTCCTTTTATATTTTGCATTTGGCGAGGGAAGGGATGGGTGTGGGTGGGATTGCAAGACTTGTTTTCTGATAAAATTTGTCAAAAGCCAGGATTTTGATTAATGACATTTCTTTTGATTAGGACTAAACCATGCATGTTTCTCTGAGATACCTACAAGTATGCATCACATTAAGACTGAAAAATTGCATTTTTAGTTAAAAAAAGATTAATTGATATATTCTGTAAGCTTGAAGAAGCTTCAGATGATATATTTTTTCTCTATATTTTAGGTGTCCATCCTACCCTAACCTAGCTGCTACCTGTGTCATGATCACAGACACCAATGATCCTTGCTGTATGGTTCCTAAATGTGGATTTGATGTAGCCACAGGCCAAGTCCCTGTACCTGTACCCTCATATGGACAAGCCACCTCTGGCATTGGAATGGTGAAGCCCCCTGTCCCCACCATGTATCCCACTGTGTACCCCGACGGACCCTGGGTCATCTTGAATACCACTGGAATGCAACCTGTAGCACCAACTGCCCCAGTGAATGTCAAACAAGGTAAGTTTTTATTGCCCCATTTATTTTTTATCTCTTCTTTTATCTAAAAGCATTGGCCACAGTTGCAGGAAATACAGAGAATCAAATATTTTCACCTTAAGTACTTTATCATGTTAAATGTTTCGAATATAAGGAATGTAAGTTTTATTGAATTTTTTATGTGGACTCTTCAGGTTTCTGTATCTACAAGGGCCAGCGTTACAATGCTGGACAGACTTGGGAAGATGGATGTGACTACAATTGTGTCTGTGATGATGGAGCTGTCGGTCATTACAAATGTATTGACAAGTAAGTAAGACAATTGTATTGACAAGTAGGTAACACAAATGTATTGACAAGTATTAGTAAGACAAATGTATTGACAAGTATTAGTAAGACAAATGTATTGACAAGTAGGTAACACAAATGTATTGACAAGTATTAGTAAGACAAATGTATTGACAAGTAGGTAAGACAAATGTATTGACAAGTAAGTAACACAAATGTATTGACAAGTAGGTAACACAAATGTATTGACAAGTAGGTAACTAATATGGAAGGCAAACTATTAGTTGCAATAAAAGTGAAGGATAAGGGCAGTAAAAGTTAAAATATTTTAGAAAGAATTAATTGTTATGGATTGCAAATCTTATGTTCTCTCACACCCTTAAAACTTGATTTGATTTGATGTGTATGGGAAACATTTTCAATATAAAGGTGTTACAAATTGTACAAACATGTTTCTCTGTGTTTATTAAGGTGTCGAACATTTGACTATGTACCCCAGCCCTACTGTCGACTTACACAGGATCCAAATAATCCTTGCTGCCAAGTCCCAGAGTGTAAATTTATCCCCCATAATCCACAAATTGAGGGCCAGAGAACCACCCCCAGTGTACAAGGCAGTAAGTGGTCAAAGATTTATTAAATTTAAATCAAGGCAAAATTGAATTACTTTAGATATTGCACCACAAACAAAATTCTATGTAATGTGAAAATTTCATTATTTTATACAGTTTAAGGGATATCTCAAACATAGATTTACCTAATATTACATGAAAATTTCTGAATGAATTGGAAGTCTTAAACTACATGTCCTGTATAAATTTTAATTTCTGGAAATCTTGAATTTTTTCTCAGACCATTCAATATCAACTTTGAGAAAACAAGATTGTACAGTATATCATATACTATGGATGTACTAGTTAATAATTTAGAGAAATATTTTTTACAGACTTCTGTGTGTACAATGGCAAACAATATCAGCAGGGCCAGTCCTGGTACGATGGCTGTAGTTACAAGTGTACCTGTGAGGATGCTGAGAATGGAGTCTACAGATGTCTTAGCAGGTTTGTTATACAGGGCTTTAATTGCCTGCAATTTTATATGGTGAAATTATTTTGAACAAAAGATTTCATTGATGAGATCATTAATAATTTTGTATCTGATAATACAGATGCCCAGAAATCTTGAACGCTGAGCCAGGTTGTAACTACATCACAGACCCACGTGACCCCACCTGCTGCAGAGTCCCCGACTGTACCCCAGTAAACACCACCAATCCTCAGCCTCACCCTATCCCCCCAAAGACCTACCAGGGACAGACCGTAGGAAAAGTTGGTACGTAAAAACATGGTCAGGTCTATCAGCACTTAAAGGCAATTCATGATTCTCAATGATATGAATTTAGTTGTCTTTTTATAAAAGAAATGATTTTAAACATTCTTTAGATGTAAAAAAAAATGAGCTTACACCTTTTAAAAAGGGTATCTGCTGAAAATGTTCTTGATCATTTTTCAAATCTTTTGCAGGTAAGTGTGTGTACAAGGGTGTAGAATACCAGGCCGGAGAGAGATGGGAAGATGGTTGTGACTTCACCTGTACCTGTACTGATGCCCTCAGGGGTCACTACGAGTGTGTGGACAGGTAGATGTCTATTTTTATCATTGAACATTATTAGTTACAGGTAGATATCTGTTTTTATCATTGGACTATATTAGTGTGTGAGCAGGTTGATATCTGCTTTTATCATTAAATGATATTAGTGTGTGGATAGGTACTCAGGTAGATATCTTTTGAGAGCTTATTTAAAAAATAAAGGTTTGATTCTGATGAATTAAATAATTCCACTTTAACAGGTGCCCAGTGTACACCAATCTGCCAGACACCTGCAGAATGGTCAATGACTTCGCCAATCCCTGCTGCAAGAAACCACAGTGCAACGTTCCCGGACAGCCAGGAGGATTTCAGGGTTCAGGGTCAACCACCACCCCCAATCCTGCTCTCCCTCAGACACTCCCCCCAAAACAACGTAAGTCTGATGGTCACTGATCTCAAAATATGTATAATACTTAAACTCAGCTTAGTAGTTTCATAGAAGACAGATTTACTAAGTCTGCTTTCCTGTGAATATTCTTATCAAAGCTGGAATTGGAATGACAATCACTCAACCTAAAATCATACATGTTTTTCATTTCTGATATTTTCAAGCTAATCTTATCATTCTTTCAATAATGCATATCAATTATTCATATGAATTAAACATTCCTTAAGACCTGCTAGGGATAATTTTGTAATGTATGTATTATTCACTCAAATTATCTGGTGGTGATATAATTGAATTGTTATAATTTTTACAACTCTTTATAGAATTCTGTGTGTACAAGAATGCTCAATACCTGCAAGGACAGACCTGGGAGGATGGCTGTAATTACAAGTGTCGCTGTGACGACTCCAGCCGTGGTATCTACACATGTAACCAGAGGTCAGTCTGATAGAATATATATGAAAAATTCCCCCAAATATTGATTAACCCACCCCACCCCCTCTTCCATTTGACACTGCTTCAATTTGTTTTTTCATCAGGATGTGTGAAAATGATGGAGATTAATTCTGAAAATACCTGTTTAGAGATTAGAAGGTTTATTTCTGAGTCAACTAATCTTGTTTTTTTTCCTCCAGATGTGCCACATTTGCCAGCATGACTCCAGGCTGCACGATGAAGACTGACCCTGAGGACTCTTGCTGTCTGGTTGAAGTTTGCCCACAGCCTACACCAGGCCCAGGTCAGACACAACCAGTGCCCACTATTCAGCCTGTTCCCATTACAGGAAAGGTCAATCTACCCACACCAAGCCCAGTTCCTGGACAACCCCAGCCATCACCGAAACCAGTTGGTATGTGATTGGTTTTCATTTTATTATAGATCAGACCCATTTTTTTGTAATGCAGTTTCACCTATTTTCCTCCTTTGAAGGAGAGGGATTCAATAACTTTTGCCAAAAGAGTGTCTATTTGACAGATATGCTTTAGAAATTTCTTATAGACTGTATGCCTTCTTATTGTGAATATCAATCTTTATTTATATTGACAGGTTTCTGTGTATACAAGAGTGTAACCTACATGCAAGGACAGAAATGGGATGATGGATGTGACTACACTTGTGACTGTTATGATGCTGAGCATGGAAAATACAGATGTAATCCCAAGTAAGTTCTTATTCAGACCAATAATTGTTACAACAATACACAAAATGAGTTGCAGCACATTTTGTACAAATATCTGCAGTTCATGTAGTACTAATCATTCATTTGATCTGTGTTCTATTATTGTACATTAAAATGCCCGATATGCATGTACTAGTAGTTTAAAGACTTTGCCCTCAAATTTAATTACATATACATGTATCAAAGTTTTAAATGAAATGGGTGGGTAGGGGTTAAAAAGGCTGTATACTACATTTAATGATGCACATTGTAGATGCCCACGTTATGTTGACTTGCCAGAAGGATGCAGACTTCATAAGGATCCTGCCAATCCTTGCTGTGACATTGTTGAGTGTGCCCAGCCTACTCCTGCTCCAAATCCTCAGATGACACCTGGTCCTAATCCTAATCCCAATCCCACAAACCTGCCTCCCAATCCACAGTACACTGTCCAGCCCACACCACAACCAACCCCACAGCCTCAGCCAAAATGTAGGTTTTCAACCTACAAGGAAAATGATGGCTTTTCATTTGAATTTGATTTTTTTTTACACATCACTAATGTTTGAAAATTTAAGTCTGATAAAAGTTTTAATAAACTGTTTTGTTATTATGATTGTCAGGTACCTGTGAGTACAAAGGACAGCGATACCTCCAGGGCCAGCAGTGGTATGATGGCTGTGACTTCTCCTGTATCTGTGAAGACTGTGTCACTGGTGTGTACAGGTGCAATCAAAGGTAAGGCATTCTTGTTCAAAGGGATGGCCACACAGTGTATTGGTACTTAAATTTTATGTAGATTTCTTTTCTTAATAAATCATGTACTCAATGCAATTTCATGGTGTCTTACTTTTTTTTTACAGGTGCCCAACCTTCCAGGCACCACCAGCAGAATGCAAACTTGTTGCTGATCCAAAAGACCCACTTTGCTGTAAGATCCCAGAGTGTCCCACCACCGGCAACTTCAACACAGCACCACCTCTGGTCATTCAAGGAGGAAAAGTCACCCCAGGTCCCACTCAGAGACCTATCTACACTCCAAATCCAACACCACCCACACCATTCTTTGGAGGATTCACAGGCGGTCCCGTGTACACCACCCCACGCCCCACCCCTGCCATCCTGATCCCAGGAAGACCTTACCCATCAGGTACACCATACCCAGGCGGCACTTATCCACCAGGAACTGTTCCCACACAGCCACCCAGGACTTACACACCATACCCAGGAGCAACTTATCCAGTCAACTACTCACCAAATCCATCTGAAATCCCAACATTCAAACCAGGACAGACTTACCCACCCAATTTGACTCCATATCCAAGCGGCACCTATCCAACCAGGCAGACGTACCCACAACCTACCATCTATCCAGGAGGTGGAACCTATCCTCCAGGTTTTAGTCCAGTTACAACCCCAGTGCCTTACAGCCCTGTGGTGGTTTACTTCACTAACCCTCCACTGATCCATGGTGGTACCTATCCACCAGGACGTACCCCTTATGTTGGTGGAACCTACCCCACTGGCACAGTTCCTCCACGAACCTACACTCCATACCCAAGTGGAACATACCCACCAAGCTTTACATTTGGACCATACTTCACTCAGCCAACTTTTGCACCATACCAGACCTATCCCACTGACAGAACACCATACCCACAGGGAACATACCCAACAGGAACTGTCCCACCTCCCACTCCATATGTTGGTGGAACCTATCCTCCAGGATACACTCCCCGTCCATCACCAACTCCAAAACCACAGGTTCCCATCCTGGTTCCAGGAGTTACCTATCCTACTAAAGAGACTCCTTATCCAGGCGGAACATATCCCACAGGAACAGTACCCTACCAGTACACTCCATTCATTGGAGGCACATATCCACCTACTTTTACTTTCAGACCAGGACAGACCCCTCCAACATTTAAGCCAGGACAGACATACCCTCCCAATCAAACCCCCTACCCAAGTGGAACCTACCCTCCACGTGTGACTGTGCCCCCATACACACCTTTCATCGGAGGAACCTACCCACCAAATAACACTCCACCACCATATTACAAACCATCCACTTTCAGACCAGGTGGTACCTATCCAACTAATCAAACACCATACCCATATGGAACTTATCCAACTGGCACTGTCCCAATGGGAACACCTTACCCAGGTGGATTCTATCCTCAGGGATTCACTTTCAAGCAACCACAACCCACCACCCAGAGTCCATTTATCCCTGGCCAGACTTACCCCACCAACCTCACACCATATCCCGGTGGAACATACCCACCCAAACAGACTGTCCCACCAATCACACCATATCCCCAAGGAACATTCCCACCCAGTTATACTCCATTCTATGTAGTCACTAACTATCCTCAATACAATGGTGGCACCAGATATCCACCTGGAGCCACTCCTTATCCAGGAGGACCCACTTATCCACCCAATCTGACCTACCCAACCTACACACCATACCCAGACGGTACTTATCCACCAATCAAACCTTCATCTGGTTACTTCACTGGTGGAGCTCCAATCACATTCCAACCCTATCAGACCTATCCACCCAACCAGACTCCATATCCAAGTGGAACCTATCC
Source organism: Saccostrea glomerata (assembly GCA_003671525.1). Lineage (NCBI taxonomy): Eukaryota > Metazoa > Mollusca > Bivalvia > Ostreida > Ostreidae > Saccostrea > Saccostrea glomerata. Next base: position 514,932 of record PRKT01000017.1, on the reverse strand, counting down.
ACCTGGAACCGTCCCTCCACCAAGACCATACCCAAGTGGAACATACCCACCAGGATATACAGATGGAAATCCAAACCAGCCCTACTTAATCCCAGGACAAACCTACCCTCCATACCTGACACCCTTCCCCTCAGGAACTTACCCACCTGGTGTGACCGTGCCATACACCCCCTACCCACAGGGAACCTACCCTCCAAATTATACTCTGCCCCCACAGTTCACCACTCGCCAACCAGTGCCAACAACTCCAGCTATTTACCAACGTAAGCTCACAATGTGCCACATTTCCTAATAATTGATAATTTACAGTTAAATACATGTCATTGAAAAAGAAAAAAAATTAGCATTAAATTCAACTGTCTGTTTACAAATATTTTTGAATCTACTTTTTTGTGCCATATTGCATAGGAATTATTTTGGATGTATCAAAATTATTGTGAAAATTTCATAGCTTTAAACCTGCTTTGATATTGTAAGCTTTTTGAGAGAAAAAATAATGTGAAGTTGTTTGTTTATGTGTGTGTGTGTGTGTGTGTACAGCAGTTAAATAAAAAATGTATCCAAAAGAAATGAAAAAAATGTTTTGTATTTATTTCAGCCAACACTTGTATCTACAAGGGTAAATCCTACACACAGGGACAAAGATGGCAGGATGGCTGCGACTATGACTGTGTTTGTGAAGACCAAATGACTGGTGTCTACAAATGTACTGAAAAGTAAGAGTTGACAGTGTACTTTAGATTTCTGAAGCAGTCAAATTCTGGTCCTAAATAATTTTATAAATGTTAATCTTGTTTCTGCCAGCAGCAAAAATAAGCTTTTATGACAAGAATATCTATAAAACTCAGATGTTTTTATACATAATTTGTGAGTCTGAACATTGTCGCTTGTTTTGCAGTTAGAATTTTGTAAGTACAACTGTAAATGAGATGCTTTCTCTATTGATAGGTGCCCCAGAATCACTGATCTAAACCCAGGATGTCAGTTAGTTCAGGACATCAATGAGCCTTGCTGCAAGAAGCCATACTGTCCCCCCAACGTATCCCCCATTGTCATCAAGGCCCCAACACCCACCACCATTAATGGAAGACCAGGTAAGCAAAAATGACCCACTCATGTAATTTATTGCACATTTGATACAGCTTTTGGGGTTACACAGTAAAATTTAAGGTTTCCTTATCATGAATTCCAATTTTTTTCCACATTTAATGAAGAAAAGAAAATTTGAAAGACATGGGAACATTTGGTTCATCATTAATCTTATGAGTATGCAAATTAGGTAGCTTGTTCTTCAATATACTTATAGTTGGTAATGTGTTCTTTCTAGCTGTCTGTATGTACAAGGGTGTACCCTTCCAACAAGGGCAGTCATGGAAAGATGGTTGTGATTTGGTTTGTATCTGTGAGAATGGAACCACAGGATTCTACAGATGTGACGATAGGTATAAAAAGGTTTTTTCAGTCTTAATTGAGATTTTCTCTTAAAGTACAAATATATAACTTTGATATCTTGAATACTGATGTCTCAAAAACCATATATTTTAAAAACTGATTTATGAATTCCAACTACATATTCTTTAGGTATATCATCCTTGATATCTCAAGTTTTTTTCTTAGTCCCGTTGAGTTTGAGAAAACAATGTATGATTGTAGTCAAAAGCTCCCATTGTCTTCTGTCTGTTTGATTGTGGTTTAACAATAGTAGCCCAGTTAACTTGAGTCATAATATAACTATTTCCTGTCCACAGATGTCCAGTATACCAGCTCACTGATGGATGTACCATGGAGTCTGATCCTGCTGATTCTTGCTGCAAGAAACCTGTCTGCCACCCTGAACTGATGAAACCCCCAACCGTGGCCCCCACCCCCTCACCTAAGCCAGGAGAGGTCCCCACCCCCACACCATCCCCCACTCCATATACTCTACCCATGCCTACAGCTGTAGCCTATGGATCAGGACCCAATGGAGGACGTAAGTATTTTCACAATTTCTTGGGGGTCACATTTCTATTGGTGGTTTGAGGAAATAATATAGGAAAAGTAGTGATTTCATGGTATTTCTAATCATTTTCCTTTTTTTATAGAATTATGTTTTTTTTTACTTCTTTATACTGATATACTATTTAAAAGAATTATAATAATTTTAAATTTTTAGATAAAAACAATGAAAATAAATGCAATTTAAAAATTGTGTTGCATACTTGTATATATAATTACTAAGTAGAGAGAAAATATATGTTTTTGACAAATATTCTTGCAATCAATCAACTGAAATTTTTCTCTCACTAGATGGATGTCTGTACAAGGGAATTTCTTACAATGCTGGACAGACATGGAAGGATGGCTGCTTCTACACATGTGAATGTTTGGACATGCAGACTGGACGATACAGATGCAAGGACAGGTCAGTCTAATAAACTAATAGCAAAAAGATGACCACCTGTGTTCACTGTAGATAAAAAATTTAAGTTTGCATCATCATTTAAAGGGATGTGTTTTATATCCATGAAAGCAAATATAAATATAGTGTACTTCATCTTAAAATATGTCAGTAATTTAGAAATTAATTTATTCAAATTCTGAAGCTTTAAGATGTTTCTATTCCCACACAGGTGTCCATCTATGGATGGTGTAGTACCCCCACCTAACTGCCAGATTGTCACTGATCCCAAAGATCCCTGCTGTAAGATGCTGCAGTGCTACCAGCCCACACCAGCTCCCGTCCCCACCTTCAACATCGGCACAGGAACCAGACCCCCCGTTACTGGCATCAACCCCAACAACCCAGGTACCCTGGCACCACAACCAGGCACCACCCCGGTACCAAACCCATACCTGACCAACCCACCAAACACTCCCATGCCAACACCCAAAAGTAAGTACAGTTCACTGAGATATTTGGACCTTCTGTATTTGGAATATCATGGATATGTCAAAATGAGTTAGAAATGCCAAACACTAATCTGTATATATTTTACCCTTAAAATGTGAGAATCCTCTGATAAACCAAAGTTTTTCATTGCATTTGGTTCAAGATAATGATGTTTGACTTTAATTATATATATGCTATTGCATGATTATTGGGAATTTACAGGGAGGAAAAAATTTGTATTTGATATAAACCTAATTAATTTAAGTTTTTACCTCTTATACTGTAAGTTCATGACATGTTTTTAAACTGGAATGAAAAGCACATTCACATAAATTTGTTTCAAGTGTATGATTTACTGTCTTATGGCAAAGCAATTTTTCATAGATATCTGTATCATGAATGGTAAGACCTACAGTCAGGGCCAGACATGGTATGATGGATGTGCCAGAGTCTGTGTGTGTGAAGATGGAAAAACAGGCTACTACAGATGCAGCCAGAGGTTAGTGTGAACTGTATTTTAATTCAAGGAAAAAATGGTATAGTCTACTTCATGCAAACATTTCATAACTTCTGAAGAGAAATAAGTTTATTAAATGAATTGAAATTCACCATCGAAGTTATATTTTTACAGAGGAAAAATTATGCTTGTTTCATTTGATTGTGATTTGATGGCTGTGTATCATGCCATTTCATATGCAAAATTTACTAAACTGCCCCCTTTTCTCCAGATGTAACACATATGACAGCTTACCCTCCTCATGTACACTGATCCCAGATCCCAACGATCCCACATGTTGCCAGGTACCCAAATGTGCCACACCCACCCCTGGACCCAACCAGCCAGTCACCATCAAGGGACAGCCTGGCTCCTTCACCGGATTCGGAATCACTGAGACCCTTCCCCCCACTCCACCAACCACCCGTAACCCATTCTTACCCACTCTACAGCCCACTCCTTCTCCTGAGCCAAACACTCCTCCACCAAATGGTGAGTTGTTTTGTCTTATAATTCAACAATAAGAGTGTAAATTGTGATATTTCAGTCTAGCCATCAACATTCTTTGTATTCAAACTACCAGAACGTACATTTAGGTGCATGTATATTATGAAAGTTGCATACCTTTCGCAACTTTCATAATATACATGTACATTTGATTGAATGAAATTTTCATTGATAGTCAAGTCTTGAGTATTTATTCAAAAAATAAAGATTTTGTAAATAAAACATGATTTACAGAATGCATGTTTTCAAATGTAATACTGGTACAAAGCTTAGGAGGATAGATTGGCATAGGTAAGTTAAAAATATTATTTCTACTCTTTACAGTTTGCATCTACAATGGATTGACTTACAAGACTGGAGAAAAATGGCAAGATGGATGCAAATACACCTGTATATGTGAGGATGGAATGACAGGACGATACAAGTGTACCGAGAGGTGAGTCTCTTTTTTGGTTGAATGGAGCTTACATGCTCCTTATAAAGAGATAATTCACTGTTAAAATGTGAATAAAATATATATTATTGATTTTTTTAAAGCCATGAAAGTACAATGTACTAGTCATTTCTGCATAAAAAAAGAATTAGAATGAGCCTTCATCCAAGTTCACCACTATACAATATTTAATTATTGCCAGGTGTCCTTCCCTCCCCCGTCTATCCCCTGGCTGTACCCTACAGACAGATCCCAATGACTACTGCTGTAAGGTGGCAGTGTGTCGCCAGACCACCACACCAGCCCCAGGACAACCCACACCACCTCCCACCAAACCACCAAGTAATTACACTTCTTCATCTTCTGAAATTAAAAAATTTTTTTTTACTTTATTACCCCCCCCTAATTTTGTTTTACAATTTCCTTGATTCTTTTGTAGCTTTCTGTGTGTATAAGGGAGTTCCTTACACACAAGGACAGTCCTGGCAAGATGGCTGCTCCACAACCTGCCGATGTGATGATGCTGACAACAACCTGTACAATTGCTTTGACAGGTAGAGGACATTTTTCTAGAATATATATACAGTTGAACTTCAGTAGTTTGAACTCTGATGTTTTGATTACCGTGGACATATGAAAATGATTTGGAAATTCCAACCTATTTTCTTTAAGTAATTTTTTTTTTACCAAGGATGTCTTGAATCCGCAGATATGTTGAATTTTTTGAGTTCCAGAGAACAAGGAAGCAGAAAGTGATGACTGCTTTAATTTCCAAATATTGTTTTATATATCTGAGATAGTTGGCTTGGATATTGCCAATTCCTTGTTTCATTGTTAACTTTCTGAATTCTCCACTAGATGTCCACAGTATCCCAACTTACCCGCAGGCTGCACCAAGACAACTGACCCCAATGACCCCTGCTGTTTGGTTCCAGTGTGTAGTACACCCAGACCCACCCCCTACAACCCAATGTACCCCACCACCACCCCACCACCAAACCAGCCTACCACCCCCTACAATCCTTATGTTACACCACTGCCTAAAGGAGAGATCGTGGGATATAATCCTACAACACAGAACCCCTACAACCCATCACCCAAACCAAGTAAGTGGCTACATCGGAGGGTTTCCATCTTGATTCACTGTAAATGTATTATATTTAGTTTGTAAGATATTTGGCAGAAATTTGTTTTCTGAACAAGTTAGTGTAAATTTGAATTAGCACACTGTAAGTGTTCCTTTTTATGTATATATGTGCAAGACATGAAGCGTTTTACTTGAATTAGCGGAAGTTAATCGCCACCAAAAGAGCTAAAAAGAATACACAGCCAAATGTAATACATTTACAGTATCTTGATAAGGTGAATTTAGAGGCATTAAAGCTATAAATACTGAGTTTGAAGAAGACACTTACATATCTACAATTTATTTCAGCATTCTGTGTGTACAAGGGTCAACAATACACAAATGGACAGACCTGGCAAGATGGATGTGACTACAATTGTGAGTGTATCGACCAAGCCACTGGACGCTACAAGTGTACAGAGAGGTAAATTGATGAATGTTAATCAGTTTTTATTTGCTAGATCTTTAATTTAAATTGAAATAAAAACCAAGAAAAAGAATACAAATTATTGAAAACCTTTTGTTGTTGTAATTTTAAATAATTATACGAAATTTAGTTTGATTTTACTCCATGATTTATAAATTTATAATATGCATGTAATTTCTATTCCTAAGACAATGTATATGGTGGTTTCGGGATTGATGTAAAATACTGTTTATTGTACAGGTGCCCCACTTTCCCAGTACAGCCTAGCTGCTTCATGGTACCCAGCCAGACAGACAACTGCTGCCGTGTGCAGTACTGTCCACCACCAACACCTGGCACCACCCCAGTACCCCCAGAAAACACCACCCCAGTGGGTGTTACTCTTGTACCAAACCCAGGCTCCACCTTGGTACCACCACAGCAAATCACCACTGCTCCGCTCATCCCCATACCCCAACCAGGAGGTCAGATATTTACAGTCGTTCTTTAATAATTAGTCTGTATTTCTCCCATAACCATCAAATTTCTACCCCCCCCCCAAAAAAAAAACAAAAACAAAAAAAACACCCCATTTCTGTAAGGCTTAATGAGGACAAATATTGAATAGATGGAGAAATGTTGAATGGATGACTTTGAATTCTAAAGCTTACTGAATATTTTTATAATTTCCTTCCAATTTTATTCTTTAATATCATAAATAAACTGAGACTAGTGCAACATATAGAAAGAAGTGATGTGTATATAACTGTTTGTTTACAGAGGTTTGTGTCTACAATGGTAAGACATACACACAAGGACAGGCCTGGTATGTGGGCTGTGACCAGAAATGTGTCTGTGATGATGCCAGATCTGGACACTACAGATGCACCCCAAGGTAATGCATTTTAAGATATTTTCCTTCTTTAGGCATAGTTGTGATTTATTCGCAATTGAAAAAAAAAAAAAA
>PRKT01000017.1:490598-506867 GCA_003671525.1 Saccostrea glomerata | reverse complement strand
AAAAAAAAAAAAAACAAAAAAAAAAACAGAAATATTTTTGCTACTTGAAAACTATTCTTGATTTTTAAAGGAGAAAATGCCATCAATTTTAAAAATTTTATCCAGATTAGATGTGTTTTATACCATGATTTATATTACATGGCACTTACTTGAAATTACATTATAGATTTCAAACAAAAACTTCCATTAAGCTGTTTAAAACTCCGCTTTATCTCAGACATTATTTGATCATCATTTTTCCCTCTGATTAGATGCCCTCAATATGAAGCTGGCTCTCAGTGCACTATGGTGCCTGACCCCCAGGATCCTCAGTGTTGTAAGGTGCCTCAGTGCCCTCAGGGTAACACAGTACCCCCAGTCATCATAGGAACACAGTCCCCCACTCCAGCTCAGACCACTCCCTTCAGGATTGTCGTCAATCCCAATGGAGCTATTATCTTTGGAACACCTGCACCAACAACACCCATTCCTCGTATGTCAAATATTTTTACTTTTAACAAATATATTTTCAAGGTTTTAAGGATAGATTTATTTTAAATATATAATAGTAAATGATAATACTTTCCAGATTAATTGAAGTGCACATAATGTTTGCCATGTAAAGGTAAGGCAGCCTGCTATTTTTTTTCTCTGAAAGAAAAGATTAAAACGAAACATTTATTGCAGATATGTGCGTGTACAAGGGACAGATGTACCAACAGGGCCAGAAATGGCAAGATGGATGTGACTATGTTTGCGAGTGTGTAGACTCTACAACTGGTCGCTACCTGTGCAAAGAGAGGTAAGATATTTGTGCGCTTACTATGTCTTGGGAATTATGTTTATTGCCTTTAAAATGCTTATAATTTTTACAATTCCCAATTAACAACGTCACCCCTCAGGAATTTGATTTATGGTCATTTCATTTGCCAAAAAAATATTTTGTTTGCAATTAGATGTCCTAACCAGAACCAGATTCCATTGACCTGTAAACTGAAGTACAACCCAGACGACCCCTGCTGTCCTCTCCCTGACTGCCCAGCCATCATTCCCCCCACCCCTGGACTAGGCTCAACTCTTGCCCCCACCGCTCACCCCCCACCACAACCAGGTGAGTCAAGAGGAAGAATCCCTGTTTTATTCACTGTATTATCTTTGGAAATAACTTTTGAAACCAAACTGTCAGAAACAACATAAAGAAAATTGATTTGATATATTTTCCTTGTAGCCTTCTGTGTGTACAATGGAGTGCCATATAAACAAGGAGAAAGCTGGAAGGTTGGCTGTGAGAAGATCTGTAGATGTGACGATGCAATGAACAGTCAGATCAACTGTGATGAGAGGTTTGTAAAAACCAGATGTAGAAAATGACATTTTATTGCCTTTTTTATGATGAACTTTCACTTTAAGTTTTGGATTTGGTTTTTCATTTTGCTTGTTAACCTCTTTCTTCAAATATATTGAGACATAAACAGGTAGTATACTTTAAATACTTTAGCAGTTTTTAAAAATTTCCATGATTTTCATAGATGTCCAAGCTACCCACCACCCAAACCAGGCTGCCGATTGGTCACTGATCCTAATGACCAGTGTTGCCAGGCCCCTATCTGCATTGACGTCAACTCCACTAACCCCTTCACTGTGGTCACTGGAAACAAGGGAACCTTCACTGGAACCCCCCAACAGCCCGCCACTGGACAACCAAGCATCCCCCAGATTTACGGCAAAAGTAAGTTTCCCCACAAGAAGAAACAGAACTACATGTTTCAGATAGTTATATATATATTCCTCCTTTCAAATTTTTATGCCAAAGTTGAAATTTAGCTTTATCACATATTTTTTCATCCCATTTTTAAATAGAGAACAGGTGTTATTGTAAGGAAGTTCATAGGTCTGCTATGGTCTATGGGCCTATTGAACAGATTTGGAAATTAATTCTGACTACTGTGTTTCAGTGATGTGCGTGTATCAGGGCAAGGCTTACTCACAAGGACAGAAATGGGATGATGGATGCCAGTTCCAGTGTGAGTGTATCGATCAACAGAATGGACGATACAAGTGTACCGAAAGGTATGAATTTTGAATCTTTGCATCTCTTTCTTTGGATTTTAACATTATTTACAGCATTTTAGACATTAAGTATTAATCATGAAATTGACTCTGTGACTGACCAATAAAGTTAAATTCTTAATATTCCCATTTGTTCCTCTACAGGTGTGCCAGACACCCACAAGTTCCATCCTACTGCACAATGACCCAGGATCCAAATGATGCCTGCTGTCAGTCAGTGTACTGTCCCATCCAGCCAACTGCTGCCCCCACAGTCCCAGGACAGACCACCCCCGGCCCAGGCATGCCAAACCCTTACACAGCTCCCCCACCTCTGGGTAAGTGATTTTTCAGGGGGGGGGGATTGGATGTTGATATTGTTATGAGGGGATTTTAATATTACTTTAATTTTATTCTCTGCCATCTGATTTGGGTCATGAATTGTCTTGCAAGAAAATTAAATATCATTTAAATTACTGTCAGAAATATTTTGATATTTTCCTCTGCATATAGAATTTTCAAAACTTTTCTTTTGTGTAGCATATAAATGTGCCATGACTGAATTTTCATCCTTTTACAATGTTTTATGATAAACAGAGGTCTGTGTGTACAACGGACAGTCCTACAGACAGGGACAGGAATGGTTCGATGGCTGTGAAAAGAAGTGTATCTGTGTGGATGGCAAGTCTGGTTACTACAGTTGTCAACAGAGGTATAAACCATTTAGTGCAGAAAAAAGTCTGAGGGGTACTCCATGTCATGTACAATATATATTTTTTCAAAATTTCTAAATCATAGCTGGCATAACGTGGTAAAAGATAGTTATTTGATCAGTGCGTATACTTGTACATGAAATAGTATGTTAACCAAAAATATTATGTTTCATGAAATGTAGTTACAACTTCATCTGCAAACTTATTCTCGTAGATAAAAAAAATGTTTTTCATGGAAATTGTATATTCAAAATAATTTTGGATAATGTGCAGTTTGTCTCATCACCATATTTTTTAACATGGCCTGTATTATTTCTATAAAAATTTCTAGAACAACCAATTCTTTAATGCTTGTTACTCAAAGAGGATTAATTTTTTTTTTTGAAATACAAATTCTGTTAATTTTCCTTGTACAGATGTAATGTATACCCACGAGTACCACAAGGCTGCACCCTTGTTCCTGATCCCAGTGACCCAACTTGTTGTAAAGCTCCCAGCTGTCCCGTGGTTCAGCCAGGCGCCACCCCCACCCCTGGTGTGATCAAACCACTCCAACCCGCCTACGGAACCATCACCGGAAACGGCACACCACCACCAGAACCAGTACCTACCATTATGGTCAATGGTAAACCACAACCAGCTACCGGTGGATCCAATGCTACTCCAACTCCAAGGAAAGGTAAAAAGAGATAAAGTGGATTAAAATGAACCTGGACTTTTGATAATCAGCTGGAACTTATCTTGAATATGAAATTTTAGTACAATTTGCCTCACCTAGGGTTAAAATCAGGAATAAGGTGGTATTTGTATTTCAGGATGCTTCTACAAGAACAATATTTACAAGAAGGGAGATAGATGGCAAGATGGCTGTGACTACATCTGTGAATGTATGGATGATATGACTGGTCGTTACAGATGCACAGAAAGGTAAAGGAATTAAAACAATTCTCAAGAATTGAATTGAATAACCTCATAATCATTTAAACTTTCTTTTTCATCAAAATTCATGACTTTTTATTTTCTTTTTATCAAGTCTTATGACCTGTTAATATATGGTCATTTGATATCTTTTTAGATGCCAGAAATTCCCCAATCTGCCTAACTACTGTGTACTGGTACAAGATCAGAATGACCAGTGTTGTGGAGTTCCATACTGTGGTAACCCCAAGAACCCCACCCCTCTGGCTAACATCCCCACTCAGTACCAGACCATGCCTCCCACCACACCTGTGTACGTCAACCCAAATCAGCCAGGACCTTACTCTGGTACCAAGCCACCCACTCAGACTAACGGTGAGAAAATGATTCTCATAAGATAAAACTCTGCCATCCAGTTAACTAAAAGGTTACTTAATGTTCACTGAAATGTGACTGAAATCACTGAATGGCAGATCTCTACCACTGAGTCATTTTTCCAGACCTTTCAGTGACCATTCAGTTGACTAAATGGTAGAGATTCATCCTGTGTCATTGTGCATGAAAAGCAAGATGATATAAATTGGTATAAAATAGTATAGAGTGTCAAAATCTTGCAAATACATTTCATGTCGATGGAAGTTTGTTCATATCATTGTAGTCTTACTGTGCCATTTCTTTCGGTTCTCTTGAATGGACCCTTGTCTGGTTCTGGGGAAATTGAGCATTCATTGTGTCATCTTAAATAATGAGTATTTAACCTTTTACATGTATTTTTAGGATACTGTGTATATAAGGGTGTGTACTACAGACAAGGACAAACCTGGCAGGATGGCTGTGACAAACTCTGCACATGTGACGACGTCAACAACAATCTCTACAGCTGCAGAGCCAGGTCAGTCTGCTTATAATAATTCTTCATTTTATAACTTCACTAGTTAAAGCATCATGAATGTTGGATAAATTGAATCTATTAAGTTTTTTTATGGAATAGATAGAATATTACTATTAAAAAAAAATAGTAAAATCTTGCAACTTCTAGTTGATATTGAATTTTTGAGAGAGGATTGCTTATGATGAAAGGAACATAACTTTTAAAAAAAAAAAATTTATCAAGACTGTTTGACAGCATTCAGCTTAGTCTGATTTCCAGGTTAATGGTCTACTTATATCAATATTTTGATTTTAATCTAAGAGCAGTAAATATGAAAGATTAGGAATGTTTCATATTATATACAAAATGTATTTGAGAGAAATTAAAGAAATTATATGATTTTTTAACAGATGTCCACAGTTCAACCAGATCCCAGACAACTGCCAGTTGGTTGCAGATAAGAAAGATCCTTGCTGTGTGGTTCCAGAGTGCAACCCTCAGCCTTCTTACCCCCCTGGTTACACAGGAGCCACCACTCCTATGCCTGTATACTACGCCACCCCCGTTGTGAACCCAGGTTTTGGTGGCCAGAGCAACGTAGGACCTAACAATCCTCTCAGTACTATGATTAATGGCACAAGTGGTAAGTTTTTTTTAATCTCTTTTTGTTTTACAATGCCAAATTGAATAATATTTCACAGGAAAGTTCCTTGACTGCAACTATTATGAGTATATGAATCATGAAATTCAAAAACATTTATTGGAGCATGTTCTTGTCTTAAGATTTGAGATTATTTGTGAAGAAAATAAATATTTTATAGAAATTCTTTGCAGTAATGAAAGTGAATACAATTGTATGGCAACAATACTATTTTATTAACAGGTGTTTGTGTGTACAAGGGCCGAGTATACAAGCAGAACGAGAAATGGCAAGATGGTTGTAAACTCACATGTACTTGCTTGGATGCTCTAAGAGGACAGTACAAGTGTACTTACACGTAAGCAGTTGTACATTTATTAGAATTAATTGGGACCTATCTAGGATACTTTGCAGATATAGTAACCACTTTTTATGAAACATCTTGGAAATAATTGTACTAAGCTATATTTTCTCCTAATAGCACTACTTATCCTCTTTTCTATCAGCTACCATGGAAAATATGAAAATATGTTAGAAGCAAATCTTTCCAAAGTTGTATTATGCCCCTAAAGCTTTTTCATTTGATGCTGAAGTGATCTTTTAAATGATTCTAGATGCCCACAATACTACAACCTGCCTTGGTACTGCACCTATGAACAGGACCCTAACAATGCCTGCTGCCAGAGAGCCAGATGTGATGAGAGCAAGACAACACAAAAACCACAACCAGTTACCACTCCTAAACCGGTGGTTATCACTTATCCAACCGTGCCACAGGGAACCACCAGACCTCAAGGTAACATTGGGTCTCATCAATTACCGGAAATTAACCATGATTCGTCTTTTTATCAACTAGATTAAAATATGCCATGCATCACAACAAAAATGATATATTTACCAAATGCAGCCTTAACATTGGGTCTAAATTCAATTTCTTGTTTCAGACATGTGTCGTTACACTGACAACACAGTGCACGTACAAGGCGCCACTTGGGATGATGGCTGCAATTACAGATGTATCTGTGTGGATGCCAAGGTCAACAACTACAAATGTGAAGCAAGGTGCCGAGTATATTCTGGTCTTCCATCCTACTGCACCCTGGTAAGCGATCCCGCAGACACTTGCTGCAAAGTTCCCAAATGCCAGAGCGGACCAATCAACTACCAGCCAGTGTACAATAACATGGGAGGATCCTCCACTCCCGCTCCCAATGCCTTCAATGTCGTTCCCATCGGATCCCATAACACCATCTACGGATCCAACGAAATCAAACCAGGCGACCTCAATCCAAAGTACTTCTATGGGCAAAAGATTTTGAAAGCTCCTATGTTCTAGTTTTGAGCCTATGTGTTTAAACAGTTATCTTTTTCAAAATAAATGATGTGTCCATTCCCCTACAACCGTTTGATTTAAATGTATATATGATACTGACCAGAGAAATTGTTTCTTCCTAAATAGGCTACCAGGCCTGTATCTACAAGGGAACAGAACACAAACAGGGTGAATCCTGGCAGGACGGCTGTAATTACGTGTGTACATGTGTCAATGCTCAGAAGGGAGAATACAAATGTGTCTCCAAGTAAGCCTGACATTTACTTACATTTCATTGCCTATAATTAAATGATATTGTCATTTTAATACTGGAAGTTCAATGGATTGAAAAAAGAAGTTAATTTTCTGTATAGGGAAAAGGAAAAAAAATGAAATTATTCAAAACAGAAAATTTCACATGCATTCTGTAGGATTGAACTTGATGAAGTCAATGTGCACCTATCATCTGATGCTAATATAATAGCCTTTCTGAATGTGTGATTCTTGGAAACAGACAATTAGAATGCAATTGATTTCACTCGTACTATAATCTGTTAATATAGACATTTGTTTGATGCATATGGGGTAGCCTATATATACTTATAAGCAACTGTAAGTTCATGTATAAAATCTGTCTTTGCAGATGTCCAATTTATCCACCCAACCTCCCCACATACTGTCGAAAGGTAGCAATTCCTGGACAGTGCTGTCCTAAACTCAGCTGTGACATTCCAGGAACAAACGGCTCTTACATACCACCAAATGAAGTACAGGTAAAATAAATCTATCTGTTGCAAACTGTCGGATTTCAGATTTTCTTCAAGAAAATCTTAAGTAGTTCTGAAATTGTGGAACAAGAGTAAAACACATTATGAAAAAAAAATTAGAAAACAGCATAGACAATTAGCAAGATTTTTGAATTCATTTTAATGAAATGTTTATTTTAAAAACAGATCACTCCAGCTCCAACAATGCCTGGAGGAATTGCCATCACCCCTGCCCCAGGAGGACTGTCCGGTCAGACCTTCTACACCATGCCAACCAACCCCCCACAGAACACAGTAACAGCCTTCCCAGGACAGGGATTCCCCATCTCCCAGAGTCAGATCACCAGCATCAGAGGTAAGGAAATACACTAGTACTTCTGAGGGGTTTCCCCATCTCCCAGAGTCAGATCACCAGCATCAGAGGTAAGGATTCCAAATAAACTAGTACTTCTGAGGGGTTTCCCCATCTCCCAGAGTCAGATCACCAGCATCAGAGGTAAGGAAATACACTAGTACTACTGGGGGGTTTCCCCATCTCCCAGAGTCAGATCACCAGCATCAGAGGTAAGGATTCCGAAATAAACTAGTACTTCTGAGGGGTTTCCCCATCTCCCAGAGTCAGATCACCAGCATCAGAGGTAAGGAAATAAAGTAGTACTTCTGAGGGGTTTCCCCATCTCCCAGAGTCAGATCTCCAGCATCAGAGGTAAGTCAATACACTAGTACTACTGAGGGGAATTCCCCATCTCTAAGAGGCCACAAGTACTAGAGTAACATAGATGTATATTTGCACTACATGTATTTTCTTGCACATTCATTTAGAGTCAATGTTCTTTTCTTAGTTTTCATAATATTATTTACACATAGTGACTCTTATCTTTAATAGATCAGTGTATTTTCCCATCTAAGAACGGAAATCAGTATCTCATCTATAATGAGGGAGAACAGTGGAATGACGGTTGTGATTACACATGTACTTGTAAGGACGGGGCCTCTGGTTACTATGAATGCATCTCATCGTAAGTTTTTTTGTAGCACACCTATCTGCGATTAACATTATACTTGAAATTATTCTTTGGTACATATGTTTTTGGGTTGAATCTTAATAAGTCCAAAAAAGCTGATTTCTCAAGGAAGAAAGAAAAAGTCATGAAAGTAGATGTATATTTATGAACACATAAAATGTATATTTCGCCATTTTTTTTATGCATTTAAAACATTTCGTGTAGCTGCCCAACCTACAATAACTTGGAGTCTAGCCGTTGCTACATGGTACGTGTTGATGGCAAGTGCTGCTCAGAGCCAAGATGTACCCTGGCCAATGGACAGGTTGTGGACCCCACCAAAGTCCAGACCTCCTTCCCCATCGTACCGTCCCTGAGTGGAGGCTACGTCAATTTCAGACCCGATACAAACTACGCTCAGATGGGATCTGGAGGATATTCTAACATGAGCGGAAGCAGAAATGGTATTCACGTCAGAGCTTTCTTTTTTTAATGCAAAGTACTACTGGAGATCACATAATTTGTCAATTAACACTATTTTCATGACAAAGGCATTTGGTATTTATAAGGGAGACAAAATATTTTTACAAAAGCTATTTATTGCTATATATTCTATCCTAGTAAAAAGATACACAGTGATGACATTTTTATGAGAATACCATTTTGCATAATTATGCAAAATATAGTTCTCATTGAGAAAAAGTGATAACCAGTTTTGAAAAAGAAATGAAGTTATATAGGAAACACTTTAAATATGTTACACAATATAGAAGTGGAGTGTCAAAAGTTGAACCATACAGAGCTGTTAGACACATCTTAAGTCTTGCATCTCATTTAGCATCCATTGTACCACCTCTGTATATATCTACTGATGCCTGTTCCCTCCCTTTTTCCAACAGTCTGTATTTACAAGGGACAACAGTATCAACAGGGCACCTCTTGGAGTGATGGATGTGACTTTGACTGTAGATGTGATGATGCAACCAGTGGACAATTCTCTTGCACACCTCGGTAGCTTTTCAATTTTATGTTGACAGATATTTGAATTCAAAGCAAGTTTCTCAAAATTTTGGACTTGACATGCAGAAAATTTTAATTAGTCAGATATTTTAGCAGAGATTTGTTAAAAAAAGGGGAAAAAAACCTTTTTAATGTTCTTTTGTATCTATAATTTTTTTTGGATATATTAAATGTTTAAGCGAGAAATATTAAAGTCTGATCATGAATAGAAAAAATTCAGTAATCTCTTACAACTGGATTCTTAAAAAGATTTTCAACTCAAGAATATGTCATCTTTATTAACCAGATGCCCAGTATACACGGAACTTCCATCTTTCTGCACTTTGGATACAGTCCCAGGAGACTGCTGCAAGAAACTGAACTGTCCTCATGTGGTTCCAATCGGTTCAACCACCACACCCAAACCCACCAAACCATCATGCGAGTGGTGCAAGGACACCCTGTCCACCTGCGACTCTTACGGACAACAGGCCTGTGTGGCTCCATATGTTCCATGGGCCAAGAGAAACTGCCCCAACTATTGCAACTTGTGTGGTATGTTCTAATCCGCACTTTATTTTTGTCTAAATTTGTCTGAAATTTGAAATATGGTTTATATCTTGAGATATTTTATAGTCATATATCCTGTGTGACAATTGTACAGTTTGTTGTCGTTTTTGAGATGGCAGTGGTGTAATCTTGAGGAATTTTGAAATTTTATTATTATACAGATTATGATTGTGCCCACACTCCACCAACCACCACCCCACCACCTATTGGCTGCCGCAACAAGTTGGACAACTGTGCTGATTTTGGCAAAGAATCATGCGGTGGATTGTTCGAGCCATGGGCAAGAGAAAACTGTCAACTCTTCTGTAACTACTGTAAGTTAAAAATAATCAGAAATAAATGCACCTTATACATGTAAGACACCTGAGAATTGTGAATATTCTGTGAATTAGTTTATATTTCTGTCAAGAAAAAATTTGATTACCTGAAAATTTACAATATTCCATGAATTTAATAGTTTATATTTCTGTAATGAAATAGCTCAGCCAAAAGAAATTTTGATGTCAGTTTGATAAAGGAGATTTTTTTTTATCAAGTGTCTAATAGGGAAATTTTGGATTTAAATTCAGTTTATGATTGACTTTTTTTAAAACAATATGCAGGTGACTCAGCTACCACAGTGGCTGCCTGTCACGATGAGTCCCCAGAAGTGTGTGCCCAGATGGATGTCAGCATCTGTACGTCAATAGCCTACTCACAGTGGGCTCAGAGGAACTGCAGGAAAACTTGTAAGATGTGCTCAGGAAATTCAGGAATGACCACAGCAGCACGTAAGTATCATCACCCATTACCTGCACGAAAATATTCCTTGCTGGAACGTGGTATAATTTTGACAGTATTTGACTACCAAATACTGTCGAAATTAGACCACCTGCAAGGAATATTATTTTTTATTTTTAAAGGGTTTTCAAATGGCTGCAGTTTTTATTTTTAATATCAATATTTAAATACATTTAAAATACATGTTGCTACCATTCAATGAGACTAAATAAGGGTACATGTACATTGATTCTGATAAGTATTAAAAATCTATACAAGTTACAATTCATAAGTCACATTGCTCTCAGGTATAACAAACTTACATCCATTGGACAATTTCTGCTTACAGCATAATAGAAATATAGTTTTAATAACCTTTGATGGGTTTTTTTTGTAGCCAAGTCTTGTCAATATTCGGATGGTGTAACTCACGCACATGGTACCTCGTGGCAAGATGGCTGCAGTGCTGACGCCAAGAATTGTACTTGTAATGATGGTGTTGCCAAGTGCCTGAGACTGTAAGTTTTATTTGATTTCGGAGTTCTAAGGCTGTCTGGGCTTATTAATTGCTTTTGTTGTTATACATGGAAGAAAAATATTTGAACAAAAATGTAAGATTTTTAAAACTTCATCCCACATTTGATACCCCCCATTAAAAAGCTTGTTACAGTGTATAATGCATTTGCTTGAATATTGAAAATATTTATTGAATCATAAAATTGTATGGATTCTTGGCTTATTATGTTAGTTATGTATTCAAATTTGAATTCATTCCTTTGCCAGCAATGATTTGTTTGACAGCATCATTGTTATTCTGAAATAACTGGTTTGACTATGAAAGTAAATTTGTACATGGAAAATGCATATTATACATGGTTGAATAGGATGTCATTTTAATTGATTAAATGAGACAAAATATGATAAACAAAAGGAGTACAACACAAACATAAGTGGTATAAATAATTACAAGAAACTCGGATGATAAAATAATGACCAGTTTGCTTAATGCCTGCTTTAATGCTACAGCATTGAACAATATAACTAAAAAAAATTTCATTCCTAACTCGGCATTTTGATAACATGAAAAATAATTCCACAAAAATCGGTTCATTTCTGGGTGTTGATTGATGATGCTTTTTTCGGCTTGACTGCTTCGTCGGTGAATGGTTGTTGCAGAAGAGTGTGCTTCAAAGATAAGTCAATAGTCATGTCATCTCTATATATATATATATATATATATATATATATATATATATATATATATATATATATATATATATATATATATATATATATAATACTAATATGTAATAAATCTGAGACAAAATCTTGAAAATAATGATACCTGACTCGAACTCGTGAGCATATGAACTTTTGTTACAGATGTCCAAGTTATAATAATTTGCCTGTGGGATGGCGATTAGTGGATGAACCTGGAAAGTGCTGTCCTAGGGTGGACATAGTTGTTATAACCCAAGGTACAAAATACACTTGTATTAAAAAAATTGCTAGTGTTTCATATGAAATTATGTGTACTGTATGTCAACAGTCATTTAAATGAGTATGCAATTTCAACCTCGCAGATGTTTACAATGTATCCAAACCCAAGAAATTTTGTGTCAGATTAAAAAATTTGAATGTCGAAGTCATTCGTTTATTATAAGGACTTCGAATCTGTGTATTTAACAGATGTCTGTCAGTACAAAGGTTTTACCTACCGTCAAGATGAGACTTGGAGTGATGGCTGTAAACTCTCCTGTGTGTGTAATGATGCAAACCATGGATTTTATCAGTGTAAAGAAAAGTAAGTCACAGGGAAATAATACAAATAAAGGTCATCCAGTGTCAGAAGAGTGTCAAAAATAGATTTTTAAAAAAAATGGTGTTAAATTTCCGTAGATACAGAGTTTAAATACTTTGTGTTGAATTTTCTGTAGATAATGATTTTAAACTTTGTGCTGAACATTCTGTAGACTCGGATTTCAAACCTTGTGTTGAATATTCTTTAGGTGCAGAGTTTATACTTCACGTTGATTATTCTGTAGGTGCCCAGCTCTGGTATTCCCTCCAGGATATGACTGTTATTGGGAGGATCCTGCCCCAGGCAAATGCTGCCGTCAGCCCAAGTGTCCCCCTCCTGTCGTTATATCTGGATACCCCCAAGACTGATTCTATAAATCATTATCATTGTGTTGTTTACAAATATGTTGACATTATGTTATGGACAATAAAGTTTGAATATATTGATTCTTCTGTCTTTTTCTTTTTTTCTCTGCTACTTTTAATATAGCTTTGATGCACATACTTTTATATGTACACTTCAGTTACAAGTTTTTAGCTTGGGTGATATTTTTTATTTATTTTGGTAACAAAATGATAAATCTCTGATTTCAGGTGTCCTTCAATTGAAAACTTACCAAGTGGTTGGAAAATAGTACAAGTTCCTGGCCAGTGTTGTCCTAATGTCGTAACGAGCGCAACGAGTGAGTTATAGATGATGTCTTTTGTTTATGTATTAACTACAGTCAAACCTCAGTATCTTGAAGACTGATATCTGAAATACCATAGATATGTGAAAGTAATTTGAAAGTCCCAATCAATTATTTTTTAGTTATTTAACCATGATATCTCAATATCTGATGCCTCATTATTTAATTCAGTCAAACCTTGTCATTTCAAACTTGAAGGGACTTGAAAAAACTTTGCAAAATCAAAAAAATGTTTTTAATATAAAAAAAGTACTGATTTATTATTCCTGTGTTCTTAAAAGTGAAATCATCTGAATATTCTTAATCCTTAACTAGATACCTGCTTCTATAATGGAGTTTCCTATGGTCAGGACCAGACTTGGAGTGAAGGCTGTAAAATGACCTGTAAATGTACTGATGCTGCACGTGGATTCTACCAGTGCAATGAATTGTAAGTTTTTCTTTTCACTATATGTCAGATGCATTTTCCACAAGTCTTTACAATGTTCTGTTTCATGACTGACGTTGTACAAAGGGAGTCAAATAAGATCAAAGTGACACACATTTGTAATAATTGATGCTTACTATGAGATGATTTTTGTAGTTTTAAAGGTATTGTAAACTTTAAAACAAAAAATGAATTAAGTTATAATGCATCAAAATTGCTCATCTCTGGCACAAAGCTAAAAGCATGTTTTACAGTAGAATTAAATATAATACAGTAAAACATATAAAAGAAAGTCCCAGGAAAAGAAAAATTTTCATGTTAATTGACTAAGCTGAATTTGTTATATCCTACTGTAAAATCACATATTTTCGCTGAGTCAGATTTTAATGGTTTGAAGAAAAAATATAGGGGACTTAATTTCATACATGAAGGATTGTTAAGTAGTAATATCTGTGAAAAAAAACATTTCATGGTGGACATAAGTTCATGGGTCTCTTCATATAATGAATTGAATGAAAACACCGAAAATTAAACCAAAATGAAAATTACTGATTTTACAGTACATATTCAATAGACAACGGGAAAAAAATTACTTCAAAATAAGCATGTTTTACTGTAAATGCTTTCATGATATGAATTTTAAAGAATTTTTAATTTAATTTTTTTGTAAACAGGTGTCCACAACTTAATCTACCTGATGTATGCCATTGGGAAGCTGCACCTCCTGGCAAGTGCTGCAAAAGACCAATATGTCCATCCTATATTGTGATCCAAGGATACCCCGATGTTTAAGCAGCTAGATAAACTTTCATACCTGTTATTGTAAATTTCTATTTTTTACACAAATAAATATTTATTACACTTAAACATGTGCTTTGGTTTTTTTGTGCTTTCCTCCACCGGTAGATGTTATAGAAAAGTAAATGCTGTAATACATGTCATTTTAGAGACATTTTGTTTATACCCTACTTTCGAATTCATAATCTTAGCAAAAGCAGTTATATTTATAGACTTTCAAGGTAATTGGGTCACTTTGGGGAACCAAAAAAATAATCCATTGTTATACCATTAAAAATTTGTTCCAATACAAATCTATAGAAAAAAAGTCTAACATTTCTAATTTTTTACTGAGAGGCATAAAAAAGTCGATAATTGATCACTGAGTGAGATGTTGGACCGCTTACATTACAGAATGGCAGAACTTAATCTCATTTGCATTCGTTTGTGTTCAGCAGTGAAGAACTTGAAGTTGCACCACGGAAGACAGTACAAGATACATGTATGTCAAAAAAATATTTAAATGAAAGGTTTAACAAAACATTAATGACTGTTCGCGGGCAACATGCGTTTTGTTGACCGTGTAAAAAAGAAAAAAACACCTGTAAATTGTGAAATAGGTACCCCATAATCTTAAGATGATACACATGTATACCTGAATTATTGAAAAATTCAGCATAAGTTATCCTGCAGATTTAAACAATAAATATCAGTAGTGGTCTGGAAACCAGTCATTCTAGTAACAGGTGTGGTCATGAGAAGAATTTTGTAAATAAGTTTATGATTGAGGAAAGTTATAATAACCAATAGTTACAACTCGCATATTAAGAATAAGTGGTGTAATACGTATGTACACACACATGAATATCAGGAGAAGCTTACATAACAAAATAATGACCATTTTGCTTTAACGCCTGCTTTAATGCTACTCATTAAAAACACAAACAATAGTCTGTAAATGTTTAATTCCACCAAACTCAGCATTTTAAAACCACGGAAAAAAAGTTCCACAAATATCGGTTCATTTCTGGGTGTTGATTGATAATGCTTTTTCGGCTTGACTGCTTCGTCGGTGAATGGTTGTTGCAGAAGAGTGTGCTTCAAAGATATGTTACTTTACTGTCATGAACTTCCAAGTAAAAAATTTGTGACAATTTCATATGAACAAATTTATATCTGATACTTAGTTTTCATGGTTTTGAGCAAATGATCTTTTGTTGCAGATGTGTTATGAAGTTATGATAATTTACCTATGAGATGGAAATTACAGACAATACCCGGACACTGCTGTCCCTGTCTAGATTGTGGTTTTGGAATAGTTACCCAGGGTATGAATTATATGTAACTATTTATTTTAGTCTTCCATATAAAATAATGTACCAGAGTTGTTCAAGAAGTTCGTGGACGATGTCAATCATCGTTTTATTACTTTCAAGAAATTTAAAATAAGCACAATATGATGTGTAAAAATATTGTTTTGTTGATGTGTGAAGTTTCATTCCATTTGATTTTACAGAAATCAATTTACTTTATTTTAAATTCTACATGTTTTGTACCCGCGGTTCACACTTAACGGCAATGTAAGGGCAAAACATATCGTCAAGATTTTTTTCAGAAATACTCTCCCTATACATTTCATACAGTATAATCTAACATCCACGCATTAAAAACCCTTTTCTATCACTTGACGTTTATTTTATTACAATAATTCTCGTATAAATTTCCTTTGATAATGTTTTGATTTCTTTTATTAATTAACTCTGCTTTCACAGGAGAAGGAACTCTGAAGTGCTTAAATATGTTTTTTTCCTTAACGTTCCAACATTTCAAGTTTTTTTTCTCAGATTTTTACAGTTCAACCGTTTCTTCATAGATTGTCCTCATCTGATCAAGTCTCTGTCACTTAAATATTGCCTGTTCTATTTGTACACATGCACAATTCGATTGTGATAATTTTTTTTTATTTCTACAACATTCAGGGGCGTAGCAACAGGG
>PRKT01000017.1:460024-490478 GCA_003671525.1 Saccostrea glomerata | reverse complement strand
TAATTGAAAACCTGGTTGGCCCCCCACTTTTAGTGATGTACTGAAAATGTAGCAGTAGAATTGGTACTGTAAGTAGTTGACACTGAGAAAAAGTTTACCTCCCCTTTTAAAAGAAGCAAATTATTAAGCTATAAATTTGGAATACGAGTCGATGTAGAAAATCTCAATTTGAATTTCTAGGTTATCTTTTTGTGTTTACTCCATTTTACAGAGAAAATGACTACATGTACAAACATTATTTAGTGAATTGTAAGTTACTTACTAAATTTCGACCTGCTTCGCGATCCGATTTTTTGCATTTTTAAATCTGGATAAATTTTGCATAAATCATGATATTTAAAAAAAAAATGAATACATATCATTTGAATTAATTAAAATATTTCTACCAAATTTGGATAACATATGAAGCCAAATAAGAGATATACGACAGAAGTCAACGAACTTTCTTAACAACACCCGTATATTGTATACAATACAACAATACAATACAATAATTTCTATAGCGCATTATAATAATGACACTCTAGTGCGCTTCACATTAAAATATATATATGCTTACAAAATGGCGAACAAATACCTTTAAAAAAAATACATAATACATATTTGTGCATAAAAAATAGGATATCTAAAATACTTTATGTATACTAAAAGACCATAAAATATTACGTGGCGTGGGAGTCACTTTAATAAATTTACAACTAATGTAACATTAAAAAAGAAAAAATAAATATTAAAGGAACCTGTACTTGACCAGTAGAGCACAAAATAAAAAACCTTAAAGACTTTAAGATCAGTTCAGTGTCTTTTTACATTAGGTATATCACTATAAAAACAATATTTACATTCCCTCGTAAGACCGGTCAAAGAGGTGAGTTTTAAGACCTTTTTTAAAAGCGGAAACAGATTTGGAATTTTTAAGACACAGAGGAAGAGAGTTCCATTGTGAGGCGGCGGCGTAGTCAAATCGACGACTGCCGTAAGTAACAGTTTTAACTTTAGGAACATCCAAAAGAAAAGAATTCTGTGAACGTAAGGACCTGGAAGGAGAGTATATTTTGAGAAGCTCGGACAAGTAATTTGGAGCAGTATATCAACTAAGTGCAGTTAAACTTTAGTATCTTAAACTTCGATATCTTGAAAACCATATGCATGGAAATGTCAGAGTAAATTTGAAGTCTCGAGCACTTATTTCTCAGTATAATTCTAAGAGATAGTGACGTATTTTCTCAGTTCCGCCAAGTTAAGGATAATGTGATTTCAAATTGACTTTAATTGAAAGGAGGATTCTATAATTTCATTGAATTTGCATAGTCAAAAGATTTTTTATAATTGGTTTTTAAAGAACTTTAATGCATGAGTTGTGTTTGTGGGGGTGTTTAGGGGAGATTGCAGAGTTGCTTTATAAACAAAAAATATTCATTATAGAAAATTAAGATTTTGTTCATTTGAACGAAGACTCGTCAACTATTATCTATGCAGAAGTAAAAAATGAGGCATCAAAATCAACAATGTTTTTAAAATAAAAAAGTTGTAGTTATTGAAACGTAAAAGATCCCTCAATGGTCATGAGTGCAGATTATAATGGTCAAAATATGCAGCTCTCCACGGACAAGTGATGGCGGCTGGAGCATATCAGTTGAAAATTTTCGAGAGGGACGTTACGCAACAAATATAAAAAAGTATTTATTGTACTTGAAAAGCGGAGGTGGCGTCCGTCCGTATGTCTGTCGTTAAACTTTGCGATACCCATCTCTTATCCACGTGCACCACTCCTCCTATACCACTGAGAATGAGAATTTACCGAGATAGATCTTTACATAATCTTTGTAACAAAGTGCCACTGCTGTGCACCTATCTTGCTTTTTGATTGGACAGATATTTTGGGTTTCAAAAGCAAAACAGACACTACCATTCTTTCTAGTATAATATTGAGGGGTACTCATCCCTTATCTAATGGCCGATATGAGCCGTCAAAATACAAGTAAGAGTAGCTCTATTATGTACGTAGAATCAATGGCAAAACACAAGAAGTAGTAATAGTAATCTGTACATGTACAAATCTTGAGACAAAATACACTCGAGACTACTTAACATTCCTTAGATTTATTGGGAAGATTATCTGTAAACGTAGAAGGAACAAAATCAAAAACATGTGTTGCTGATTCTTCCCTCTATTTTCTTCCATTCCCCTCATTTTTAGTTGTTTAATAAATGGTGTGCACCTAATTTCAGTTGATTACCAAAATTCAGCAAGATTGTGTTTATTTTCGCCTTTGATCCGTCTGTTTTTTTTTTTTTTAACTTTCACGACAACAAAATTATTAATCTTAACCTTCATTCGTAGGCCCCAAAATACTGATAAAAGATTCAAGAAACAAAGAAGCTGCATTTTTATTATTTCTTTTCTAGCCCGATGAAAATCTGTTGCTTGATGATATGTGCAAGAAATGTGTTTATTTTTAATTTTATGCTCTGCCGTATCCATATTTCTTTTTTCTCGGAACGAGGAAAAAATAGAATGAGGAAATACATAACGTTTTACATAAAATGCAGCTCATTTACTATGAAATCTGAATAACGACTCTCATAAAATATGCCTTAATTTAATGATGGATAAAAAACCGACAGATTAGATCGCTGACAATATATGTAGAGGTAAAATCAGTGTATCATAAAAAGCATTGGCATATATCATTTACATGTATTTACCCATTCTCAATTAAAAAAAAGAACAGAAACTGGTGTTTTACCGTCTCTGCTTTCCCAAATCTACGGAATGTTTCTCCGTTCCAATGAGAAAAAAAATAATGAAGAAAAAAGTAATATGGAAAGAGAGCAAGTATACATGTAATATGAAACAGGGGAGGATCCAGCCATTTTTGAAAGGGGGTTCCAGGGTTGTCTCCCTCTAACCACCCCAGCCCCCCACAAACTCTCGAGCAAAGATTGACACACAATTATGGAAATATCTAAGGTTGTGGTAAACATTATCTTTGTTTTACTTCATTTTTTTTCTTTGAAAACGTACCCCCAGTCCAAATAAAAAATAAACACATTTCAAAAACTATTGAAGCCTTAAAATTGAATAGATTTGCAGCATTTCCGAAGAGTACAAAGGATTTTTTTTAGAATTTGAAAAAGTTTTTGGGGTGGGATGCGGGTGGGGTTTAAAATAAAGAGTTACACGTTAGTTTCTTCAAAAGATATAATCAAAACACGGTACATACATGTATGTACCGTGTTTTGATTATATCTGTTGTATATATAGCAAACGCAGCCAAGATCGCGGGAATCTAATATCAAATTAAACATCGCCTGTTACATATCATACATAAGTAGAATATTTTCTACCATTTCCTCATAAAAAAAAAACAACAGTGAAGGTGAATGGAGGAAACTAAATGTGTGAGAATCTATCTATTCAATACATAAGTTAGACGTACAAATATTTACTAGTACATGTATTCTCGGAAAACGTTCTCTCTCTCTCTCCACTTGACAAAAAATAAAAGGGGGTTCCAACCACTGGACCCCACCCCTCTCTGGATCCGCCAATGTGAAAAATAAATACATTTCTTACACAGATCATCAAGAAACAGATTCTCATCTAGCGAAAAAAAGAAATAAAAAAGATGCTGATCTCTTGTTTCTGGAATTTTTAACCAGCATCTTGAGGCTTATGAATGAAGGTTAAGATTTTGTTGTCGTGAATGTTGTTATCGTTGATTAGATCAAAGACGAAAATAAAAAAAAAACTCGCTGCATTTTGTGATCAATTGAAGAAAGGTACACAACATTTATTTAACAAAATAGAAGAAAATCAGATACACATGTTTTTGATTTTGTTCCTTCTAAGTTTACAGATAATCTTCCCAATAAATCTAAGGAATGTTAAGTAGTCTCGAGTGTATTTTGTCCCAAGATTTGTACATGTACAGATTACTATTACTACTTCTTGTGTTTTGCCAGTGATTCTACGTACATAATAGAGCTACTCTTACTTGTATTTTGACGGCTCATATCGGCCATCGTAGTACGTATCAGAAACTCCTAAACCATTGAATAAAATTTAATGAAACTTCCACAGATTCTTTCTAACATAATGCCAGTGTGCACTTTCTATTTTACTGTTTGATCTAACACGTATTTCGTGTCTCCCCATTTGTAAAAAATTTTTTTTGAGATAGTCATATGGGAGGCGGGGTTTTCATTTTGTGAGCTCATTGATTACAGTACCTGTAGCATATTTTTCCTTTGTCATATAAACCTTAATCCTCTTTATATTCTGAATCTCAATCATTGATTTATATTTTCAGCCTGTCACTATAAAGGAGTGGCCTATGGGCAGGACGAGACTTGGACCCCTGAACGCTGCAAAATGACCTGTAAATGTACTGATGCTGTGAGTGGATCCTATCAGTACAGGGAATTGTAAGTCAATTTTGTTATACCCCCGCTTGAAAAGCGGGAGGGTATATAGTAATCGTTTATTCCGTTCGTCCGTCCGTCTGTACGTCCGTCCGTCTGTTACGCTTTGGGGGTACCCATCTCTTATCCGCAACTTCTCTTATACCACGGAATGAAATTTGATGAAACTTTCACAGAATCTTTATTACATATTGCCATTGTGCACCTCCTATTTTACTTTTTGATCCGACAAATAATTTGGGTTTCCCATAGCAAAACATGGAAACTGCCATTTATACACATGTGGGAGGCGGGGGTATCATTTAGTGAGCCCATTGCTCACAATACCTCTAGTTTTCATTATGTACCTGTAAAAAGATTTTTCCAGAAGTCTACAAATAAAAGTGTTCTGTTTCGTGAATGAGAATGTACACAAAATTAGTACAGTTAAACAGGAACAAAATGATCATATCTGTAATAAATCCATACCTACAATGGCATGATTTTGTGGTTTTGAAAGGAAAAAAGCCTTCGGGGCCACTCTCCTTTCTGACATTATTTATTTTATCAAATAAACTCTGCAAAAATAGTCATATTGCAGAGTTTATTTGATAAAATAAATTATGTCAGAAAGGACACCACCAACGCTGAGATGTTCTTAAATCTGATATTTCTCAGAAAATTGAGTTTTTCCTTTACTGAATTGTGCCATCAAATAAATAATTATGTTAATCATCAAATCAGACTTGTCTTTTGAATTTTTTCTCATATCTGAGATTTTTTTCTTAATCTGAGATTTTTCTGAAATACGCGTGTCACCAACGATTTTTTCGACTAAGCTGAGAAAAGAATCTGAGATTTCTAATAAAATGTTAAGATTGATATATACCAGTCTCAAATGAAATCTCATAGAATTATTATATGGTCATATGATGGCAAATATATTATGAAAGTAAACACTTTAATTTAACGGTGATAATCTTCAAGTTTGTTGTGACTATTTTGTCAATAAAATAAGTCAATTCTTACAAAATTTAAAATGTTTTCATAAAAGACTTGTTCTGATACATGTACCTGAGTGGAATAAATGAAGTATATATGTCTGCCTGTATATGTAATCAATCACAACCACATTGTATCCAAATCCAAATAAATTCAATTGTTTAAGTAAAAAAAAAATCTTTTCCTTCATAAAATTTTGTGTTGAATATTTTGTAGATAAGGAGTTTATAATTTTTTGCTGAATAGATACAGAGTTTATAAACTTTGGGTTGAATATTCTGTAGGTGCCCAGCTCTGGTATTAATTGTTATTGGGAGGACCCTGCCCCGGGCAAATGCTGCCGTCAGCCCAAGTGTCCCCCTTCTGTTGTTATAACCGGATACCCCCAAGACTGATTCTATAAATAATTTTTGTCATGTTGTTAACACATCCGTTGACGTTTTGTGATTATAGATAAAGTTTTTAAAAGTTTTTGATTCTATATTATTTTCCTTTATCTGCTTAATTGCATAGTTATGATGGACATACATCTAGGTTCCAGTAGATGTCAAAGTTTTTAGCATCCTTAAATTGTATTTCATCATTGGGTTAGATTTCTTACTTTTTATTTGAAATGATTTATCTCTGATTATCAGTGTCCTTCCTTTGAATATTTACCAAGTGGTTGGAAAGTTGAACAGGTTCCTGGCCAATGTTGTTCTTTGTCAAATTACAAGAACATGGTGAGTTTATGGAGTGATTCTTTGTTAGTTAGGCCAAACAAAAAAATAACTTTGTTTACTGTTACATGCTGAAATAAAATAGGGTCGGTAGGTAGGATTTTTTTTTTATTTTATTGATTTTTTTTATATATGTGGCGGTCAGCCGGGTTCGATCGCCGGTGGCCAGATAGCTCAGTTGGTAGAGCACCTGACCGGAGTTTCAGGGGGCCCGGGTTCGAATCCCGGTCTGGTCCACTGCATTTTCTCCTCTCCCGTTACATATACAAATTCACATGAATTGGTTGAATTACAAAACAGATTTACCATTGTATAGTGCCATACTTTTGTTTGGGCTTGTTATATGGGTGGTAGACAATATAATCTTTCTTGCTAACTTACAACTCAGGGGTGTGCAATTAAAAAAAAATCAAGTACTAGCCCACAGGCTTTTAACAGCAATAAAGTAAATTACTAGTCCAAAGTTAAAAGTGACCTATCCAAATATAGGGGCAAAAAATTGTAAAAACTAATATCTTAAAAAGTTCTTTGTTGAGAAAGTCAGGGTCCTAATTAAGCCATTCCTTTTAAAGTTGAAGTTTAAATTTTTTTTAGAGATTATCTTTTCTTTTCTGAACATATTGCACTAGTGTCTAGTCTAGCTTGTTTAAAATGAAGCAAAAATCATTTTATTTTCATTTCAAACCATTAGATACAAATGATATATATTAAAGTTTAACCACATAACACTTAGCTATCAGTTGATTGGGTGATCGTATATAATATTGAAAGAGATATCTGCATGTATTTACCTAGAGGAAATGAGGAAATTCGGATTAGGAAAAAACGATCGTTTTTTTTAAGTAGATAAGTCAGGTAGTACTGCAAAATGAATAAAATTAAAGTGATTTAAGAACAATAGGAGCATGCTGCCTGGAAAATTTTCATTAGTTGGAAATTAAATAGCAAAACAATGAGTGAAAATACCGTTTGTGTTTCTCATGTATTTATACATGTACATGCATAATGTTAATTTTTACTACCCCAAAAAACGGTAGCACCGGACGTCGAGCGATGCTAGTTGCACACCCTTGCAATTGCCACACAATGGTAAGCAAATTGCAACGAACTCGTTGATGTAGAAATTGAACTCACTGGTTTTGTTTCTGTACTTTCAATTTCGATTTCAAAGATGAATGTAAAAGTTAAACTGACCGGCCAGTAACTTCCCGATTTTTACGACAAAAAAAGTTTGGGTCGGCGATTAAAACTAGGGTCGGTCGGGTAACCGTAAACAAACATATTTTTTTGTTACGCCTTATTAAAACTTCATATTGTTTATATTGATTATTGTAATGAAGCTTCATATTGTTTATATTGATTATTGTATTGATTATTAATGCATGTATCTGAACATAAATAATGACAAGGTAATAATGTCATACATGTACATTTACAAAAGGCCTTTAAATCTACCGAAAAAAGGGAAATCTCATTACGTTTAATCAAATTTATTATTCTCGAATGGGACGTTAAACAATATAAACATAATCAATCAATCAATCAATCTGATTATTTTTATTAATGTTATTCTCATTTGTCATTTACAACTAAATGATCTAATTATTCTCATGTGTTAATTATTATTTTCAGACTTTTGTTTATACAATAACGGAGTGGCCTTTGGACAGGACCTGTATGACCTGTATATTTATATCAAATCAAATTGAAAATCATTCATTTCTGGCACTTTACTTGAAAGATGTTTTATAGTACTATTACATTATAACAAATGAAAAGCATGCTTTCACGTCAGACATTTTTAAATAACCCTTTATAAAATATATTCTTTTTACCTAAAACAGGTGTCCGCTACTCAATCTACCTGATGTATGCCATTGGGAAGCTGCACCTCCCGGCAAGTGCTGCAGAAGACCAATATGTCCATCCTATATTGTGATCCAAGGATACCCCGATGTTTAAGCAGCTAGATAACCGTTCATACCTGGTATTTATTACACTTTATCGTAAGCTTTGTTTTTTGTGCTTTCCTCCACAGGTAGATTTTATACAAAGTAAATGCTGTTACACATGATTATTAATGTTAAAGAGAAAGTATATATTTTTATCCTATTTATACGATGGCCGATATGGGCCGGACAAAATGTAACCACGAGTTGTAATTGATATGCCGACAATACTTAGATGCTGACAAAAAGTAACCACGAGTTGTGTTTGATATGCCGGCAATTCTTAGATGAAGGCAAATATTAGGTACCAGTAATTCTCATATATTTATTTAAAATACCACAGGATATCGAGCCACTATATAAAGCCAGTAAACTAAACATGCCGAAGGGTTTGACAAAATAGAAAACAAAGTATTGAGATAAATGGGAGGATGTCCGCATACAGATATTTTCTAAGGCGTTTCCAGACTTGACCACTCCACTGAATGTGTATATCTTTGTCAAATTTAAAATTCATTACTAATCCATGTTTTGTTCAATAGTTTTTTGAATTCTTTTAATATTAAAGCCTGTGTTTCCTCAAATAATAAATGAACTTATGCACGCTGCCTGTTGAGTGACGGTCCAGCTACATGTAGACAGTTGATCAGAGGTTTAGAAAAATCTTTCCAGATTCATAAACTACTAATTTAAAACACATAGCAGTGTGATCATGAGAATACAGAAATTTTCTGAATTTCAATTAATTTTTTTTTATCTAAACCATGTTATATCTTAATCTAATATTATGAAGAACGAACTTCTGTTTCCATTTTAAACCCTCAACCCTCAACCCTTAGACCCTCAACAGCTGAGGGTCGGGGGAGGGGGGGATCTTGCATGTTTAAAATTTAAAAAAAATTTGACTTAAGTCTGTTCTTTTATAATATTTTCATAAGGATTGACACTCTCTAACTCCTTGTTAGCCCATGCAAGAGAAAAAAAATATGAAATTTTGAGAATCGACTTAAGGTGGACTGACGCTTTCACCGATGAATGGAAAACACTGCATAAATCCACTTTATGAGAATTTCTAAAATGTACTCAAAGTTATAACAAAAAAAAAAGACTTGTTGAGATATAAGAACAGAATATATACCCAAAACGTGAAACTATATTCTAGAAGGTCGTTTATCTTTGTAAACAAATTTCAAGGATGTGATCTGCTCCCGATCATTTGTATTGTATTATTGGACATCTGAGGAGGATTTCTATTCATCAACACCATAATTCATTCACAGAAAAAAATGTCTATGGGAAGGTGATTCAAAGAAAGCAAATTCCTCCTTAAAAAATCTATAAATGCAGTTATTGTTTACAGTTCGCCTACCAGCCAACACAGAAGCATAAATCTAGTTCATCTTATCCTTTGACTACATTAATGTCACTGAATCTCTATAACTTTTTATGCATCTGAAAAATCCATAATTAAAAGACCGGACACGTCGATAATGACAAAGACGGTTTATATGTTTGTACTATTAAGTAAATAGTACTTTAAGTTCTTTTACAGTTTTTGGATTAAAAAAAATTAAGCAGTTAAATGGTTCAGTTCAACATTACAAATCATTTTATGATAGATAATAATTGCTTAGAGAGCATTTATTTCATTAACTAGTGCACACACTTAATAACAAATTTATTTTAGCTAGTTTTTCATGTCAATTGAGCACTTGCTTTTAAATCAGAGTCCAAGGGAATCGTTTTCTGCCAACAAAGTGCTCCGAAGTATCAAATACCTGCATGCATTTTATTGTGTATCCATGGTAACATCCTTTTTTGCAGAAGTTTGTATAGAGAGTTGTCGTAAGGATTACTTCCTCTTAGATATAACAAAGTATACTCAATAAATCAGCTGTATCCCTATATCAATGTGACCAATGTTTCCAACGTGAAGAAAACCACGTATTTTTTATTTAAACATATTTTATTGAACACAATCAATGGGATTGGACACAAGTTATGCCAACTTAGATTGTCCTCTCCAACACAAACAAAAATAACAAAAATATATACACGTGATGTACAAGCAACAAATATACAATTATATAAAAAGAGGAGGAAGAAGAAAGGGGGTGCAGATAGATAAGAAAGGAAGGGAATGGGAGTGCAAGGAGAGAAGAAATAAAAAGAAGGTTTTAAAGTATACAAAATGGTTACGCTGGTTATTCATAAAATCTTTTTGATTTTTTAATATATTTATGTACAGCTTTAACAATATTGATATTATTTTGTTGACCCAACCACGTATACATCCTTGGATTGATAAAAGTAATAGCGAATTAAAACATTTTTAACAATGCAAATCGGTTAGTGGTACCTTAAGGATTAATATCTGGAAGAAATAATCAATTTTACCTCTGAAAACTATGTCTAGAGACAAATAACGAGGGAAAATAGTGAAGTACATGTAGAAAATAGGTCACACTTTCCTGTTTCGTCTTCGGGAGTAAGATCGAAAAAGAAAACGTGATGAAATTAAAACACGTATGAAAACAGAGCTTGATAACACCATGAATGTTCAAATGTTTTAGAATCATGTCCGGATGGAAGAACATTATTATTTATTTGTTTACATAATTCCCTGTACCAAAATTGACATACAATCATATACATACATATATAGCCACTAAAAAAAATGGAATGCATATAATTTGAAAAACTGGAATCCTGCATTTGCCGTTGTTACAAAAATCATGTTTTTAAAATCATTTGTGAAATATAACGGTGAACTGTATTTCTGCTGATACTGAAAAAAAACGTTCTTGAAAAAAGTCTTTGAAATTATTTATCATGCTGCTCCAATCTAATTTCGCTCTTAATATGGTTAATATGCAAGAATGAAATTTTGACAAGGAAATGTTAAAAATATTAGATTTAAAGTTTATAATTCATATAATTAGATAGCTTTTAAAGAATTTTCCGAATAAAACACAATATGATGTTTTAAGTATATTTATATAAAGAAAATAAAAAAGCCCCCCCTACCCTGGTGGACCGTTAGCAGAGGCGCAAACATTGTGATACAAGATTCAGCTAGAATCTCTAGGAGATACCGGGTATATTAGAGCTCAGTGAAGTTTCATTATGTTTTTATAAATTCTCCTCTTTAAGCTGAACACAATTTTGCAACAGTTTTTATATTTTAAAAAAGTTAATTATATATTTAGTTTTATTTATTCGTTTATTTCAATAAAATATATCGCTATTTTGAAGGTATACTAAAACTATTGTTTATTAGCTCTTATTTATTTTTTTTCTTTCTTAAATAACTCATTAAATAACTTGAATAATATCCAAATTCTATGATTAAATTGATTTTTAAATTTGTCAGTTATTTAAATTTGGAGTTGGTGAATAACTCAGTTTTTTATATATATTGATATCTTTGAAACGTGTAAAATTGTGCAATTTACAGGAATTTTTTTTCTCTATCTTAAATTTGGTTTTCTTTCTTATTTAGAATACCCCAGCTATGACTTTAATTCATTTATTTTCAAGTTATACTAAAACTTTGATTATTAAATTGTAGTCTGATTGACACTTATAATTGTAAATAAATGAAAACAAAAATACACGAGCAAAAAAAAAAATTGAGAAAGAGCGCTTAGGAAAAAGTATCCATGAGCGAAGTCACAGATGTGCCATTTATTGATATTTTTGTCATATGCCTATATGCAAATTCTTCGATTAGCCCACAGTGTTTTTTTAATGCGCTCTTCAAATGTGATGTCACGAGGTCAAAAGATAATGATACCAAAAATAAAGGTCTAATGTCACAAGAAACACATAAACTATTTTGCGGTAAAAAAACACAGATAATCGGAAAGATAGACGGACAGACAGACCAAAAACGATATAATGCCCCCGAATCTTCGATGTTACCGACACAAGATTTTGTTAACAATGACAAATTCTTGTTTTGAAACTACTTTTGTTTTTAATGATTCAGCTTCAGCCTTGTTTTAACTTGTCCTTTCTTAATTACAAATAATCATTGCATTAGATTTTAAGGGCCATATTCCTTCTGAATAGCAAACAAGAATATTGATTTTCTTGAGAGAGTAGGTCATCTGAGTAGCAACTACTAATTGATTTTCTTAACAATTCTAAACTCAACAATTTAGCAATTTACATTAAGAAGATCGTGCTTAAAATGACAGAATATGAAAATATAATCCATTCTATTTTAAAATTAGACTTAATCTTACATAAGAAACTCGGAGCTGTTACATTTAGTTTGGTGGGATAAAAGTAGAAATATTTACCGTCTCATCTTGATTTAATTCATCAGAACACGAATGTTCTACGGATTTCATCAGAAAATCTTCGACGAGTTAATTAGTTCGAAAGTCACGTTGATTTATTTCTGTATGAATATAAAACTAAAATGCACCAATAGCTCTACATATGCGTACATTCAACGCCCATAAGAGAAGTCGATATAAAACATTGAATTCGGGAAAATTTAGCTTAAAGTGATTCTCTCCCGAAAACACAAATTAAAGAGCAAACTTAATTCTTTTAAGAAGGCTTAAGGCTGCTCTATTGATATAAATGTACTGTATGAAGTTTTGTGAAACATGCAAAGTTTTAGAAAGAGAACGAAAATTCCACTAAACAAGACAAGATTAGTTTTCGTGTTAAACGAGAATATAAATTTCCCTATTCAATACATATATTGCGACCTTATGCTCCCGAAGTCCTAGCTGCAGAACTGTAGCTCTCTGCTTGAGAAAATTCGGACAGATAAAGCAGAGAGCTACAGATCCAAGCGTTGTAAAAACCTTCGATTTACGCCGACGATTTTTTGTCGCTACTTTAGGTTTTTATTTCGTGTAATTTTAGCTTTCTATGGCTTTTAGAATGGTATTAAATAATAATTTATATAATTAACTCTTATATTTGATACTTTGTTTACCTTTTAACGGTCCGGAAACAGTCCTGTTTAAAGTTTTGTAATGTCGGTTTAAAAGATCTGTAACCAGAAACAGCCATTTTTTAGCATTGAGAGGTAAGAAAATGATCAGGAGTTGAAGTGGAATGTATAATTAATTATTAAGTACCATTTAAAATTAGTTTCAAAGTTGGGGAAAGTATAAAATACACGAAAAAATACCCATAGTGAGCGACAAAAAATCGTCGGCGTAAATCGAAGGTTTTTACAACGCTTGGATCTGTAGCTCTCTGCTCTATCTGTCCGAATTTTCTCAAGCAGAGAGCTACAGTTCTGCAGCTACCGAAGTCCGTGAGCAAACAGGAATAAGTCAAGTATAAGTAAATAGATAAATAAAAACTTCAATAAGTTAAAATAAATAAATAAACATGAGAACATTGAAAATGATAGAAATAAATCAACATGTATTATATGACTTAATTTGTATCTCGTGATTATAGCAGACATAAGATACACCCTTGTGAAATTTTTTTTCTTTATAAATGATCGAATCAAGTCCAAGTGAACTCTAGGTGCAATCCAAAAAGCTAAATGGATCGGTCCAATGCAGAAAGGCTTTTTGTACAAGTTAAAGCAAATCGAACGGGGGATCTTAAAAGAAATAAAAAATAAACCCAGAGTTTCAAGGGGGTCTTATTCTGATGAACACAATACACACACCATGCACAATTCCGTATAAGCAAACATTTTTAATTTTGGTATCAATATATATTTTCAAGGTTGCTGAGATTGCTAAACTTGAAAATCTCTAAAAATAATGTTATATATGTTTCTAACCGCAAAAAATTTAATTCAACTCCCTATACTATTAGTTACACAGTCAGTTAGTGACCTAATACGGATTCATACAGGGTGTGAAATGGAAATCCGTATTGGGCGAGGCGAAGTTCATTTTTTGTGAAAAATATAAAATGTCAAGTAATTACAATGAAGCGCATTGAAGTGGTAAAATTTTCCGTTTGAATGAAAAGTTCTGAGTCATGTTTTGAACGTCAATTATAGCATAATGACACGCCCATATTTTTAGAAACGAGAAAGAAATATTCGTCGTAGTTTTCGGACACCCCATTCTTCGCTACAAGCATCATGAGTTACACTGAAATCGAGCTTTAAAAAAATTTTAAGAGGGAGTTAGTGACAAACCACTTCTGTAAAACACAAATTGCAACGAACATGTACATATTTTTGAACTTATCATGACTCATGTATGTTGAAGTTACCAACAACACATGTTTCGGTCGAACACGTGTTTACTCGGTGTTTATTTAGATCCTCAATTTGATTGGCTATTATATTTATGGAAAAACTGTTCTACAGGCATTTGAAGAAACAACTTATCCATTTCTAAAGAAATGGGCGTGTCATAAGATGACAATAAACACTCTAAAGATAGCTCAAAACGTTCCATTCGAAAGGAAAATTTTACCTCTTCAATGCGCTTCATTGTATGAACTGACACACTTGCAATGATTACATTTTATACGCTTTGATCATTACTTAAGGTATACCTTTACTCAGAGGACTAAAAATTCCACTGATAAGAACGAAAAACCACCTTCATGTAAAGAAACGATTTGAGTTTGGGCCATAAACTTGAAAATTATTACAGTCCGAATTTCCTCTGTCATTTTTATATTTTTTCCCCATTTTTATTTGAATATAACAAAAATCTGACTGATAAGAACTCCAAATTATTTATAACTTTAGGTTACTCCTGATGCCTTTATTTTGATGGTATTAATATTATATGGGGTCAATGATCAAATTATTGAGATTTGTTGCCTGCATGAAATGGTTTTTATTCATATTTTCGAATTTCTTTATCTCGTGGCATTCAATTATTTGAAATAATTTATGAGCTTTAACACATATAATATTTGCAAAATGATGTCTAAAAATACATTTAATCTTTACATTGTGATTAATATGGCAAGAAATAAAAAAATTGACAAAAATGAAAAATTGAAAATTTGTTCCGATTTTCCTCTGCATTACCATACACTGACTTTTGTTCCTGTATATTTTCTTCAAATAATAAAATATGAAATTTTTAATTTGATATTGAGTTAAAACTTGGTTATTTTATACATTTAGAACAATTTTTGATTATTATATTATACTTTAGAAAATTTCCTGTCTGTTTTCTGAAACCTGAGTAAACGTCATCCTTAAGAATAATTTACACAAGCCATGCAATATGTTCATTTGTGATCGTTTAGCCGGTCACAGTTGGTTCAACGTGAGACATCGCATATGAAGTGACGGACTACTTTTTTTGTCCCTTACGGATGATTTGGAGAGGACTATAACTAGGTATCTCCTTGTCTGTATGTCTGTCCCTCTGTCCTTCAGTCCTACCCACTTGATTCAGACTCCCCTTTTCTCTAATTGCCTGCGAATAATGGACTGTTTTTCTTCTTTTAGTTGAACATGATGAATTATAAATTAGTTTGAATTATCTTGGTACATGTAAGTTTGCATTAATGTAATTCGCACAATGTGTCATAAAAAATGACATCTCACCCAATAAGACACCGAAAGCGGGGGACCACAATTCCTTGAATTTGCTTGTTAATTTTTATGCCCCGTAATCGAGGATTGAATACACAAAAGTTTGACCTTGACCCTGTACCTGTGAAATATGAAAGTCCAAGTTCTATCTCTTCGAAAGTTACTAGTATGGCCAAGGTTAATTTTTTTTTAAAAGTTGGTCAAACTCTAAGGTCAAGGTCTTGTCTCAATGAATACCCATGTAAAGACTGTTCAAAAGTTATGGCCAAGGTTAAAGTCTGATATTTTTATGCCTCCGAATTAAAAGATCACGGGGTACATTGTTTTTGTTCTGTTTGTCCGTCTATTTGTCTGTCTGTTATCGACTTTAACCTAGCCCATA
Source organism: Saccostrea glomerata (assembly GCA_003671525.1). NCBI lineage: Eukaryota > Metazoa > Mollusca > Bivalvia > Ostreida > Ostreidae > Saccostrea > Saccostrea glomerata. The sequence continues at coordinate 474,512 of PRKT01000017.1, read as the reverse complement.
ACTATTGCGCTGTCAAGGGTAAGACTAATATTTGACACAAGTTGATTATGACAAGACCACCCATACGTACAGAAAGTTTTGATATATATTTTGACCTCAACTGTGACCTTTGACCTACATTTGAAACCCTTAAAACATCTTACAAGTGTATACCACTTCAATCTACGCCCCACTCCAGAATTGTGTTACCATCGGGGGTGATAGTGATTCTCAAACACATCTTTTTTGTAAAAGTTGGTCAAATTCTAAGGTCAAGGTCAAATTTGGTGTTACCCGAAAAAAAAGCTCTTGTTACAAGGAATACACATGTGAAATATGAAAGCTACAGCCCCATCCATTTATGGGTAAGGTTAAAGTAAAGTTTTTCTGATAAACAGACGGACGGACAGGGCAAAAACTTAATACCCCTTAATTTTTACTACTACGACACTACAAGCCAACAGCTCAGCAGAGGTGTTGGTCTGAAAAATGAGCAAATCTGAAGCACGGGATACATCAAGAAGAACTTAACCTCACCCGCAGCTCCTTATTTTTCTCAATTCTGTAAATACGGTTAAAAAATGGGTAGATAGGAAGGGACATTTTTTAAAAATAAAATCCTGCAAATGTGAAGTTAAAATCGTTATTTAGGAATAAAAAAAGTCGGGCCGTTTATAGTAAGTCCGTCGAGAGAGGGTATATTTATTTTAAAAATAAATGAACTTAATATTTAAAATATTAATATTTTTCGGCTTTCAAAATTCAATAGTAGAATGCATTCTAACAAGTCCTACACCCTTACATGTATAACCAAAACTAGCTTGATTCGGTTCAGTTTTGATTGAAAAAAAAACCTCTACAACGAATACTAGAGTATTCAAATCTAATAGAGGATGTAGTCGCTCCTTAATCTAATGTTAAAACTCAAATGACACGACGCAATCGATTTTCTTTTCTGAATGAGGTTAGTTCCCTGTAAACGAAGTCTTTGAGTACTGTTGAGTATGGTGGAATATAAATGGATTCATTATTCATTGATTACTTTTGTAAGGATCTGTAGCCAGTGGCCGGATATTCTTTATGCAATGAGGTTAACTCCGTGATTTATATCAGGTTAATTAGGTCATGTAGCCTCGTTTCCATACCATCATTATGTATAAATCAAGAGGCATTTTACATATGTTTCCAGACTCGCTTTAATTTAAAAAAAAAACCTGTAAACTAGAGCAATTGCTCAAGAATAAAAAAAAAATAAAATTAAAAAAAATATTCTTTTATTCAATATAGTAAATCTATCAACAAAAATAAAAAACGATAAAAATAATGAAAGTGTAATATAATAGACTGAAATGTTTGAAAGAATATGGCATCAACATGTGAATGATAACATATGAATGTAACAAATTAAATTGTTCACAATGGAAGAAATTCATTTTTAAACATAAAATATCATAAACAAATAGTTATGTTCTTTGATTGAGGATGGTAGAAACTTTGCCATTTCGTTCCAGAATACAATACATGCTTGCTAAATTTTCTCCAAATTTATCCGTCTTCTTCAATTTAGACTTTATGCAGGACCGAATAGTTTTCTTGATAGTTTTATTTCCTAGATTGTATAAAAAGGGATTAATAGAAGCATTGATTACAGTTAGGTTCTGTAGAAATATCAGTTTTCCCGAAGGCACAGTACATGAAAACACATTGACAAGTATAGCAATGACGTATGGTGAGCGGAACAAAATGGCGCAAATGGTGAGAATACCAACCGAACACAACGCTCTCATGCTCTGACGTAAAAGAAAATCTCGTACCAGATTATCACTTTCCTTTCGCAAAAAATTATACTGACAAGAAACTGCCGAGACAGCTTCTAAAGACTTGCTTCTGCTGTCGATACTTATATTGTTTGTTGGCGTCGGTAATTCTGAGGCACTGTGATTTTTGACCATTTGTGTCGAACGGGGCTGTAACTTGTTAGCTTTATTCGATTTACAATGGCAGTTTGGAATACAACAAGGGTATAGGCTGTCTTTCCGACTGCGGACTGCTCTCTCACTGGTGCTGAGGGATCTTCTTATTTCCGTGGCATTGCGACGTCTTACTAATACCACATATATTGAAACATTTAAAGTCAAAAGGGAAGCAATGGGCAAGAAGAACTCGAGCAATGCCGATGAAATGGTGTATATTCGATCAAAATTATAGGGATACAAACAGAACGTCAGTTTGAATCCGTTGTTCATGTACTGAGAATTCCATACAAAAATGGCAGGTATGTGAACAATTGCTGCAAAAATCCAGACAATGATAAGAACGAGGACCGATTTTTGTTGGCTTTGGCGCGCTCGATAGGACAGTGGGTAAGTTATACTCCACCATCTATCCAAAGTAAACAGCAAAACACTCAGAAGAGAAATGAACATCATGGAATGCCTTACCACCAGAAACACCGGGCACAAATAAGGGTCCAAAGTCCAGCGGGAATTCATGGACTCTAGAATCAAAAATGGGGTAGTCATTCCAGTGAAAAAGTCTGAAAGAGCCACACTGAGGATATAATAATGTCGGCTTTGACGAAAAGGACGAGATTTTAAAAATATTAAGGCGATCACAAAATGAGCCAGTATATTCACTATAGTGGCCACGATAAGTAATAAGGAACTTCCAGTTAACGTCAATTTTTCTAAAACTTCTGAAGGCCTCGAAAGCGATAACGCTGAAATGTTGTATTTTCCGTTCTCCATAACGCTACTTTCTAATAAGTGCAATTCAGCCACGGAAACTGATTACAGTTTCTTTTATTCGATCTCAAGGCTTACGTCAGACGTTCCGTTCCTTAATGTGATTACACTTTGACACAGAAGAGTTATACAAGCAACTCTTTTATAAAAACTCTGGCTTTACGTATAGAGTTCAATCCACTATACTTCCAACGTCTCCAGAGAATGGTCTCCGTCGCATTGAGAACTCTTCCTCAGACTTGACAGAAGAATCATGAGTGAGTGGGAAATTATTATCGATTCACAATGAAGGCGGGTCTATAAATTGTTAAAAAAGGCAAAGACAAAAGCATTTTCATACAATCGATTATGAAAGAGGCGAGGAAATTAGACAGACTACAGACGATTAAACTCTGTCCGGAGCGGCTGAAACGTGCGTGGGAGGGTAGATAAAGGGATAGAGCACACTTTTAACGGAAACACGTGAACTCTCAATGGCAATATTTTCCTACTATAAAAATAGAAATGCACATGAATTCAATTTTTAACCTGAATTAAATATCAAGCGGATTATTTGGACTTAATTAACCCCGTGCGCATTTCTTTTGATTGTTATAATCAAAAGGTTGGCATTATATAAGAGTGCTTCAAAGAAATCAGTTGTTTTCTAGAATAGCAACTGTACTGTATAGTAATAGTGAAACAAAAATGAATGATCTTTTAAATATTTCACTCATGTTTGGACATCACTAATTGCCATTTGGAAGGCAGCTCGACTTTTACTAGGCATTTTAAGCATTGAGCAACGAGTGATATTTTTCCTCATAATGCATCTAACGCGACAAGGGATATCAGTTTTTACGATTTCATCCGAAGAACCATTTCTCTCCATGTTCTACAGCGGGATTCGGAAATGCAACGTAAGGATAAATTCCTAAGTTTTCTAATTTTCTTAACCATAGATCAACATGAAACATCCTCAAACTTTTAAATTTTGCAAGCGATTCTGTGCCTAAATGACACAGAGACAAAGCTTTCAAATAATGATTCATAGGGAATAGCTTAATGTAAAACTCTGCAGCTTACAATTCAAAAACCGTAGAGCCGTTGTTCTATACACTTGGGACGGTCGAAAACCAAATAAAAGTAAACGAAAAAGTCAGCACTTTGGTATTAATGAAGAATTTTTGATATGGTCATACATGGTTTATAGGGTGCCAGAATTTGAATGAGGAAAAACCCCTTAGCATCATAAAGAATCCAATATCAAAACAATTCCTATATTTGCCTTAGACTAAATCATAGCTCTAGTTAAAATACAGAATAGTCTACTCTTTAGAGTATATCTGCTTACATGCAGAGTAGTTTCTCATTAATGAAAGATGATATAAAAGTACCAGTGGTTAAAGAACGGTATGTGCTCTAGAGCCGTGGAGTAAGGAGTCGATCCTTACATTGCGGGTTAGAAAGTCACTGTGGGACGTGGAGACCAGTCCTTCGGATAAGACCGTATAAACCGAGGTCCCGCGTGGCAGTAGGTGATGGCATGAAAAAGATCCCTCACTCCTCAAAGGTCTTGATTGGCAAGTGTAGGATTAAAGTTGTCAACCACTGGCAAGTAGTGACTTGTCCATAATTGAGAGAAAAATTCTTAAGAGGGATGTTAAACTAAACACCTTAAAACAGACTATTAGACAAAGCCCTGAACTTTTTAAACTCGGTCTTATTTCAATGACCCCTAGATCTTTTGTAAGCTAAGGGACTTCTGGTATTGATAATGGTTATATAATATGCTTCAAACGAGATGTGAAGAAATCATTATGGAAAAGAACCTTGGCCTTTAAAGATATCGGAAAGATATCGTGAAAATCAATCCAAAACACTTCCCATAGTGTAGAGCATAAATTCATTTAGACCGTATTTAGGAATACACAAATGTAATAAATATAGAGTCTAGTTAGAATAGATAGTATCAAGAGGCATCAGTTACATTTCGATGACCCCCTCAATCTGTCGTAATGTGGATACATAATTTTTTTTTTTTTGAAATATGTTATCTTTTGTCTTTGAATTACATAAAAATGCAGAATTATTTGATTTTGTATCATAAATCGCGTATGTGTAAAATTAATAACATATTTGAACTTTATAGGTATAATTGTACTTTCGATTTAATGTTTCGCTGGTTGCACATGAACAATCAGTAAGTATGTACACAAAAAATGCAGTGGACTCAGAAAACTGGCGTCCATACTGTAAGTAAAGAAACTATATTTGAGCCTTCGATGCATTTTTTGTGGCCAAAACCCAGATTTAACGTGGTTAAGGTTTTATATATTGTATGGTATATATTCGTCACAAAATACTAGCTAGGAGATTTATCCGTATACGACCTTTCTCTGTAAATTTTTACGTTAGGTAACCGCTATTAAAGTTTTGTTTCGTTTTCATAAAAAAATTAAGAAACCATCTTTTTCTTTCGTTCAAATTGACCTAGTTCTCCCTTATCCTAGAGTGTTTATATTTCATGTTTGGTAATTTATAATTGTTATCTTGTTTGCCTAAATTAATTTGTTCAAGTTCATTTATTTGTATAACTATTTCATGAATGCAGTACAAAAATAAATGGATATTATACGGAGCTATTTTAAAGGAATATATACGGATGCCCATTTAGAACTCATTCAAAATATTTTTAAATTCGATATTTGATGAAACGAATTTCATTCGTTATATCAATGTTAATGTTTTTTTTTATTATTATTACAAATTACTGAACGAAATGTGTTGACTTCCTTATAACTTATTGAAAAATTTTTATCAAGAAATTAAATTCGTTAAAATGAAATCTCAAATTTGTTTATACGAATTAAATTTGTTTTTTTTTACTTTAAAAAAAAAGAATTAAATTCGTTTGAACGAGTTCATCAATTCTTTTTATCAGATTCATAAATATTGAATATTATTACGGAAGCCCATTTAGGACCTATCGACAAATATTTTTGAATTTGTCGAATTTGTTAAAACGAATTTATTCATTATATATAGAATTCAAATTCGCTTTTGATTAGTCCTAAATCGACTTCCTTAAATAGATATATGTTCTTCGAAGAAATTATTCCCCCCCCCCTCTTTTATATTTGAAGTTGAAAGGAATCCTGCAAGAAAAAATCAATGGTTACATTCGACGTGACCAATAACCATCTCCAATCTGTATGTTATCAAGCGATTATATTATAATCATCCTTTAGAGTTTTGATTTGGATTGAAATTCCCTATCTTTCTTTGGCGGAATGGTTAGTTTTGGACGGTGAAATTAAAAAAAGAGTTAACTACCCTTAAACTGTTGATAAAAATTTATAAGAAATTGTGAAGGTTAAATTATGTAAGTTATTGAATGACTTTTTATAGAAATCTTCATCCCTCTTTCAAAGAATCTGAATCAGTCAAAATGTTTGTATGTGGTCATTACATTGCTGTCCAAGTCTAAAACAAGAAAGAATGGACAATTTAAGGCAGATCTACCCCCCCCCCCCCAAAAAAAAATTCGACGAAGATTTAAAGTTTAAAACTGCATTATTATGAAATATTAGCTACAAATTAGATACCGACTCTTAGAAATAAAATTGTCTTCAAAACACATTTTAATATGTGAAATCTCATATAATAATAATTTCTTTTTTACGCTGTAAAGCATTTGTGGTATAAGATGTAAGCACAATTTTGATTATTTAGTGTGAAATCATTAACTTTTGTGGTGGATTAATTTTCGTTGTTTTCGGGGTATGAAGAGACCCACGAATTCATGCCCACCACGAAATGTAAATTGTCATATGCACAACTATTAAAAAGTTATTCATCCACGAAATCAAATCCCCACGAACCAACATTTTTTTCTCGAACCACGAAAATTTGACCCCACGAAAATATGTGAATTTACAGTAATAGGAGAATAAAGTATTTTAAAATACACTATCAATATTATGCTCAACCCTGCTTTGGTGTCTTTTAAGACAGCAAAATTTCCTAAACTATTGAATAAAATAGTAAGGTTGGAGAGGAGTGCAGTTGGTTCATATTGAGTTTTGTAAATTGGGTTGATAATGCTTGTTGGCAATTCTAATGGTTAACAGGAAGATGGGTTCTGTGATTTATGGGTTCTTCGGCGACGTATTTAAGATTTTTTTCATTATCTGGTATTAAAAGAACTATAAGATTACAATCAATGGATTTGAGAAGATAATGTGTTTTTGTTTAAAAATCAAGATGTCTTTGAACAAGCATACTGAAAGCAAGCTGCATTATTGAAATATTATTTAGCTACCATCAAGCGTTATCTGGTTCCAATTAAAAAATGAAATTTAAATGAAAAATAGTATTCAACTCAATTGACTTAAAAATGCCATAATTCTCTCAAAATGACATTGAAGCGGAACAAGAAGCAAAGTTAATTTTTAACTCATAAAGCAACAAAAATCTACCAAAATTCTACCCAATGGAATGGAGATAATGAACAGTTTCTAAACTCAAATGTCCATTTAACAATACAAAACTGGAGCAGAGCAAACACAGGGTTCCAAAACATCAGAGGCGGGAACAGGTGCCATAGAGGATTGAGAATCCCCTGCTGACTGGTTACATACGCCTTGTAATCCTTGTCATGATCAGGAAATTAACGGGAAGAAAAATCAAAATATATCATTTGCTTTGCAGATGACACAAAATACTGATGTATATTTAAACTTAACTTTAAAAAAATTGTCAATCAGATTATTCATATTCTTAATAAGATGTGTTTGTGAACACTATGCGCCCGGCGGCAACAAAGTTCGAAAAAGCATATTTTTAGCATATTAGTCACAGTCAAGGTCACAAAGTCATTAATCTTGGTGTCATTTGAAAGAACTTGATAAGTGAAGTATGCATATCAAATATGAAGTCTCTATCTCTTATGGTGAAGGTTAAAAAAAATGATTTTAAGCACATAGGACACAGTCAAGGTCACGGGGTCATTGGCCTTGGTGTCATGTTAAAAGGCTTCATTAGTGGAGTATATATGCCAAATATTAGGTCTCTATCTTTCTTCGTTCAAAAGTTATGGCGAAAGTTAAAGTTTGCCGACAAAAAGCTATGTTAAGCGTATAGGTCAAAAGGTCATGGTCACAAGGTCACAAGATCAAGGACCATGTGTCATTCAAAAGAGTTTAATCAGTGGTGTATGCATACCAAATATGAAGTCTCTATCTTTTATGGTTCAAAAGTTATGGCGAAGGTTAAGTTTGCAGAAAAAAAATGTTTTTAGCATATATGTCACAGTCAAGTCACAAGGTCATTGACCTTGGTTTCATTTGAAAGAGCTTAATTAGTAGAGTATGTGAGGTCTCAACCACTCATGGTTCAAAAGTTATGGCGAAGGTTAATGTTTGCAGACAAACTGATAAACAGACAGACAGACAGACAGGACAAAAACAATATACGCCTCGGATCGTTCGATTCGGGCGCAGAAAAATAACGAAAATTTGAATATCGTATTTTTCTTCAACAGGAGAATATCATACGAAAATGGAGGCGTGTTTTGCACAGCACTTCATAGAGTGCACATTGTGCGAGGGGAACGCATTATACCACTGCAACACATGCCAGTTTGATCTCTGTCAAACATGTAAAATACGTCATCAGACGAAGAAGCTGACAAAAAACCATGACGTTGTTCTCTACAGTGAAAGGAGACCTCAATTTTCTCCAGAACCCTGCAAAAAACATATGGACAAGATGTATGACGCATGCTGTACGACATGCAGTACACCAGTTTGCATGAAATGTGTGATGGAGAAACATGTTGGACACGAATTGAAAGATTTAAGGGCGGCATTCCAAGAAAAAATGGAGGGGGTCAAGAAAAAAATCCCTGGATGCGAAGAAAATCTTCTCAAATACAAAGATATGGTTAAAGATCTCAGTGATAAAAAGGAGAAATGCACATTAGAAATCCCAAAAATAAAGAATGTTTTGGAATCTGAAGCAAAAGAGATGAAGAAACTAGTAGACGAAGTTTTGGATGAAAAAAAGAAGGACTTGGACAGAACACAAAAGACTCTAATGGAAGATTTCACTCAACAGGAGACGAAAATAAACACATACATCGCACAAACACAGCGTTCTTGGAGTGATTTTGAAAAATGGAAGAAGACAACAGAATATGCCAGTTTCTTGTCACTGGACTTGGAAACGCGCTTAGCAGAACTGAAAGATGCTCCAAAAATCAAGGAAATGTCGTTTCCAACTCTCAAAGAAAACAACATTAAGAAAACGGATATCGAAAATATGTTTAGTTCAGTTAGGCTTAGGATGGAATTGAATGCACCAGAATGCATTCTATTGAATGGGATCACCAAAGGCTTCCATCTTTCATACCAAAAAAGTGGACGAATCTGGATGAGTGACTTCTATCGGTCACTACTTCAAACTGATCTTGATGGGAACATTTTGAATAAACTAGATGTAAAGGGAGGCGGTGTCGGTTTTCATACTGTCTCCATAGAAGGCGAGTTACTATTCACAGACCAGGAAAATGGATGCGTCAACAAAGTTAAGCAAGATGGCGCAGTGAATCGTATTATTTCAATAAGGAATTGGGTTCCAATCTGCATCCATGCCAGTCGAATAAATGGAGAGATCCTGATTGGACTGACAAACGTAAAAGAGAACAAAATAGCAAGGTACAACAAAAGTCACGAAGAGGTCCAGCAAATAGAGAATGAGGAAAATGGAGATGTTTTATTCTCAAGTATCTTTTATATTACTGAAAACTTTCAAGGTGACATTTGCGTTTCTGACAATAGAAAGAAGGCAGTGGTTGTCGTCAGCAAGACTGGAAAGCCTCGTTTTAACTACACGGGGGATCCAATGGGAACCCTAGGGCATCCATGGGGAATTTGTACTGATGCACATGGTCATATTTTCGTCTGCGATCCAAACAATAAGAGAATCCATATGCTTGATCCAGATGGCAGACTACTTTGCTACATTCTCACCCATGTCAATTTCAAAGAGGGAGCACCAGCTGGAATTTGTCTCGGTCAAAATAATGATTTATGGGTATCAAATTGGAAAAATGCAACCGTGAAAAGATACAGAATTAAAAAAAAATAGTTCCAAAAATAAAAAAAGGCTCTAAGACTTGAACAATATCATAATCATCGAGAGCCATACTATAAAAGCTTTTAAGTAACCTTAATTCTGCAATTGGACTATATAACCGACTCGAGGATGATGAAGTTCTAAACATTTTTTATGCTAAGATTAATTGAACATTTTATGTATTTTTTTTTTCCATTTTGTCAAATGAGCGAGTCATTTTTGTTCATCAATACTTCATTTTCTCTAATGTTTGTTTGTATTTTGTTCAGCGTCCCTCAAGAGAATTTTTCACTCATATGAAGACCCCACCACTTGCCGGTGGAGAAATGCAATTTTTGTCCTATACTAGGCAGTAACAGTAACCACTGCTCCCCGCGAGCCACCACTTCCTGTTAATTTTTTCAAGGTAAATGAATGGTACCCTATGTTAACATTTAATTGGTAAAGTAAGGTGCTTTGTGAATATTAATCGAATATTACATATCAATTGCAAATTAATTATGAACATATTTGGAGAAAAAGTAACGTTTCCTTTGCGAAAACCAGTGTTCTTAAACATGTAGATCGATTTGAATTTTTAATGTACAAAACACATAATAAAATGGAAGTATATGTTGTTTCAAAGTCTGTGTTTTGTTGATTTGTCGCTATCTGTGACGTATTAAAAAAATAATTGCATAAAAATGAAGATAGACAAGTGGAAGTCACAAGGCCTTAATAGATACGACAAACACTATTTACTATTTATTCGAAAAATAAAAATATCATTTCAATAAAAGAGATATCTTTTTAGTAGTGTTGGCAACGAGTACCCGGTTAACCGTCGAACGTTGCGAGTATCGGTTAGTAAAACTGCTATTCGGTTACTCGGATAAAATAAATTCTACATAGTCAAGACATAGAAAATTAATTTATTATAATTTACAAATGTACACGTCTAACTTACACATTTCCCTAATTTTAGGTACTGGTAGACTTGATCTAGTGCATGGTTGTAGTGAATCAAATTGTTTTGATTGGTTTTCACAGTTTATATACAGTACAGCTCACGAGTTTTTGCCACCCCACGGTGGAAAATACACGGTGTAAAATACTCCGTGTTACACCGTGTACACGGTGTTCCACGGTGTGTGTATATTGCGATCATTCCAGAGACGCAAGGTGTAACACCGTGGACATCACCATTTCCTTCGGGGACCCTCCGTGTTCCACCGTGTGAGAAAATTACGGAAGTAAATAGTTTGTTTATAAAAATCATTTCAGTTATAGAATTTTTGAATTATAAATAATGATTATTTGATAGCTAGAAAAAAAAATCAAAAAAATGAAGATTGACTTAATACAAACAGCTCTTTGACAAACATGTGAGTTCATAATATAACAGCTTCGAGGTGTAAACTTTGGTTCGCCATTGACGGTATGATTGCCAAGTATATTGAATAAATTTAAATTTTATTTCTGTTGAATTCATATTTCATATTTATTTGAAAACAAGAACAATTATATATATCTATTGTGCAAATTATTATGTTTCCGATATAAGCGATAAATCCGCATGTACAAATCCAAGTACAAGAGAGTACATTGCCGTTTCACTTATTCAGTGCGAAACATAGACACGGGTCGATAATTTTAGCGATTATTTTCTCTGTAAAATAATTATTATAAAAGGATATTCACAAATATTTAATATATCAGATAGCTAATTCAACATTATCCTACTTCGTAAATAAAAATAGTGAAATAAAAAAGAGTCGAGTCAGTATACATACAGATTATGAATATACCCTTATTTTGTAGAAATAATTATTATAGTATAAATAGATAGACCACATACTGAGTATCAATGAAGATACTAGTAAGTTGCTATATGCGAGGAAGAAAAAATGCATGCAAGAAAAATAAATCCTAGTATTCACGATAATTTCTTATACGTAGTTTGGTAGTTGACTAGTTGTATACATTCACAAAAAAATCTGGCAGTTGTATGTATCCATTGATTTAACCTGACATTTTGAGACATAGAAAAATTCAATTTTTTTCGAATATGTGGAAGTATTGCTACCTGAGTATCGGGTATTCTTTTTCTTGTTTATAAATCGTCTGCGAGTAGTACGAAAACTTTTTTTTTTAAAAAAGGGGAAAAAAATGCCTGAACTGCTAAAGCAGCATTCTAAATATTCCTCTACAAATCATATATAATTTACTCTTTTCATAATAATTAAACTGATTTTAATTCAGTTCTACATTTTAGAATGTTCAGAGAGAGAGAGAGAGATATTTTACTTTCAAGTTCATCTATCCGGGGTTTTTTTCACATTCTCACATACATATTTTTTTTCTTCTAGAAAACAAATTTACCGGATATCGATGAATTGCAAAGTCTCTTGTTAATTAGTGTACAGAGTCACTTCTTGGTCAATATATTTCATACCTGTTCAGAAATGCAGTAATTTCCCAAGTTAATGTATTTCTCGTAACAGCAAACATTATTTTCATAGACTAGTGTTTACTACTTTATTTTATTGCAAGTAATTATTTCAATTTTTTTTTATTTTAATCAGTTTTTCTTTTCTTGTCAAGTGTGTAAAAAGCAATAAGAGAGAGAGAGAGAGAGAGAGAACTCCCTCTGACATAGCCTGTTATTATTTTTTTAATTCTTCGTTTTATTTAGGTTACGGAAGTCAAAATTAATCATTCTATAATTCTAATTAATTTCCACAACTTTGGTTCATAGTAAACCCACTTAATGCAATGAATCATGTATATGCTGTATGCACGAGATTCTTGTGCATCAACTCATTCACCTGTCAATCAAAATCGCGTGACGCTAGGCGACCTTGAAAGTCTGTTTACGCGGAAAGAATTTCTCTCGTGATTTGAAACATTCTCATGGTCAGTTCCGAGTTCACACCTGTTTTAAAAATATATTGGGTCCCTGCCGGTGGGCCAGGGGCGCCGTATGTTTATCACACCTTTCACATTCTTTAGTTCTGATCACAGCAAGTGTATACATACATGTAACACACTCAACTGATATCAAACGAAATTCATCTTCCAGGTTTCACTACAACAATGAATATAAACTTACATGTACTATGTTAATTTTTTTAAATCCCTTTTCAGACACAAATAAGCATGTATTAAGATTTTTAAAAACTTAAATAAATTTGCTGACTTCTGATAAAGTTTTAATTAGCCGATTCGTATCACTTTCTAGAAGGGGTAGGTGGGGGGGGGGGGCGATAAAACCATTTCTAAAATCGCTAAATATCTATGTTTTCGCCACAAACTGTTTTTTTTTCTTTTCATTTTTCATACGATATACATTTCTGAATGAAGTAATATTTGTACTGAGGTAAGTAGATTTTATCTGCCAAAAATTCTGCTGGTGATTTTTGTATTCAGCGTGTAAGTTGATCACTACTTAAATTAATAAAATTTATCGGATTATCATCTCTGCCTGTTCAGTAGATTTTGCCGCATTTAATATTTATTTCCATATTTTACATTTATTTTATTTTTTCATTGTTTATAACTGCAATAATCCTTATCTTAACCAATGATTTGCCGAGTAACAATCACTTCAAAGAAATTGATAGACTTTGATTTCGGTAAATGATAGGACATGGAAACTGCGCAAATTTAATATGTTAACCGTCTCTTTTGATGAAAAATTAATTATTTTTTTTAAGTAATCATACCTTATTTACCTAACACTTTGTGAAGTTTAGTTTAAATATGTCAATCTTTGAGTGACAAAATGTATTTTCAAAACATGTGTACAGTCATGTAAATTACGAATTAATGCTTTCTGAAAAAGAACATTTTAACCTTGTATAAATGAGTACATGTACGAAGCAGTAGTAACACACACATTGTTGAAATTATATAAATTTTTGAAGGGGGGGGGGGATTGAAAGGTTTTTCAAACAGGGGATTGAAGGGAAAAGAGTTGTAATTACAACATGTAAGTTTTACATATACATGTAATTAAACAACTCGATGGAATATAGGATGAAGTATCATAATGGTTTTTAAACGTGGGAGGTTGATCAACCTCGGAAAAGTATTTGTATGGATTACCTGAAAGTTTTTGAAAAAGAAAGGAAAATATATCTCCGAACCCGAAAATCCTATTTTGTTAAGGGGGTGGGGTTTCATTTTGTTTTCGCAACCAAATTTCTTTATATATTACAACATTAGACTTTCAGTTAACATATCTATATTTCTATAGTAAAAACACAACAAAATAGGGACTTCCTTCTTTCCGTTTCTTTTTTTGCAAATCCAAGGGTGGTGTGTGTGTGTGTGTGTGTTGGTGTACCCCCCTCTGAATCCGCCACTGGTATCCGAGAGAGAGAGATAGAGAGATTTATAAAAGGGGGCTTTATGTTTCATACTGTCTTTCTAATAACCCCACAAGTAATTTTAAAATGAATTATTTTTCGTCTGTTTTTGTTACATAATTAGAGAATTTTTGTTATTATATACATTGTATATAAATATGTAACAGGTACATGTAATAGAAATCGCAGTGAACGTGTAACACTGGAATTTTAAAAGAACTGAGCCATGCAAATTTATAATATTAAAAAAATCAAGGAGGGATGTACATGTAATAGTGAAAATAGGGGGGGGGGGGG